>PVJO010007318.1:0-82871 GCA_004026905.1 Hystrix cristata
CAGTGCAGGAGGGTTCCTTTTTCCCCGCAGCCCCGCCAGCACTTGTTATTGGTTGATTTCTTGATAATAGCTATTCTTTCTGGAGTGAGATGATATCTTAGTGTTGTTTTTTAAGTCAAAGAATCCATGTGATTATATCCACATAATTATATCCACGTACTGTGATTATAACCATGTAAGTCAAGGACTCTACCGTTATTATATCCATGTAATCATTTAAAGCCCTAAAGTTGAATCTTTTCTGAACTGGCACTGGTCCTGTCTGCCAGTTTTCAAAAGAGCAGGTGTAAGCTTTTCTATAACGGGTTTCTTGTTCTGATTAGGGCTACTTAACCAAATCCTTACTTAGTCTCCTAGTTAACAAAACATCCAGAGCTGACACTGGAATCCATTTATAATGTTGTCAAGTTATATAAGCAATGCTCTTCATGAAAAAAATTATATATCCTTAGTAAGTAATTCTTAAGTGATCTGAACTCAGTGGATTATAATTTGGTATACTTTGTTAAAAATGACCTAACTGAAAAACTTAACAAGATAACTGTATTACCTGAAAATAATAAAGCAAAAATCTCAAGTTAGGAGGGAAGGGCCAAAAAGAGTTATTCTGTGACACTAACAGAATAAAGGAATGTGTACTATGAGATGAAAGCTCTAAAATGAGACTTCTCTCCTTAGCAATGGTTAAAAAATTCGAACAATGATGTCTACGTGTTTTTTTAAATAACCACTTCACATTTTCTAAAGCCATTATCATCTGAAAATTAAAGGAAACACTAACATTCATATATTTTTCTCAAGAATTACACAGTGACCAAGCTCTAAACCACTAAAGTTTTCAAAGCCACGAAGTTTTCAAAAACTCCCCTATTTTAAGAACTACTGATACTTACTCAAAGAACTTAGTGTTGGTACAATCAGACTAATAATAAACACATGTTTAGCTTTTTCTTGAACCCACTGTTGTTCTCTTTTCTTTTTTCAGTACTAGGGACTGAACCCAAGGTCTTCACAATGAGCTAGACCCCCGGCACCTCCAACCCCACCCCTATTTTTTCAAAATTTTTTTTTTTTTTTTAATTTGAGACAAGACTTCATGAAGTAGGTCACTAAGATGTCCAGGATGAGTTCAAAGTTACAATTTTCCTGCCTCAGCCTCCCAGAGTTTTGGAAATACAGGCACACACCACCTAATTTCTTAACTATGATTCTATTTTTCTTCCTAAATCTGAGTTGCCAGGTAAGAAATCACTGAGGTATTCCTGACTCACACACTTATTTCTAGTATTTTTGATATTGCTTCTTTCTTCCATTCCCTTTGTGATTTTCCACTGTTGCATGCATTTTGTACTGCAGAGATCTATTATGTATAATTCTGAGTAAATTCTGCTATGGGGGATTGAATTGTGTTCCCTCAAGCCCTAACCCACAAAATGACTGTATTTGAGTTTGAAGAGTAATAAAGCTGATAAAGGTCAGATGAAGTCATAAAGTATGGCCCTAAGCCAATAGGGCTCATGGCCATTTAAGAAGAAGGCAGTCATCTGCAAACCAGGAAGAGACCTCGCAGAACCAAAATGGCAGACACCTTGACCTCAGACTTCCCAACCTCCAGAACTATGAGAAATAAATTCCTCCTTAAGGCACCGTGTCTGTGGTCATACATATTTAGTTATAGCAGATCGAGCAGACTACTACAGATTCCAGATGGTTTAAATTAATTCTTTTAAAATAAAATATGTAGTATTCTAAAAATGTTTTACTTTTACAGAACTGCAAAGATTCGATAGAGTCGGGTATTGGGAAATACACTATGTGGTCTTTTTTCTGAATCGCATGTGTTTTACTACCACCTTACCTCCACTTAAATTCAATCCAGCATAAAATCTTGAGATAACACAACTTAAAAAGAATGCTTGATAGGCTAAGAATCACTCTTTCATCTGTGTAATCCTAAATATGTGACCGATAACTGGTTTTGAATACTAACATGAATTTTTTTCTTCTTGTGTGCACAATCCTTTTTTATTAAGGAGTCCATATCGATTTGCAATAACAAACAATAACTGTTATTACTTAGTCTTACCTTAAATGGGGCTCCATATATAGATTCCCCACCAGTCCCTGTGCCAGTAGGATCTCCCCCTTGGACTATAAAACCAGGTACAACTCTATGAAAAATTGTGTTGTCATAATAAGCTGAAAAAAAAAAGAATAATTCATCAATTTATAAAATTAAATGTATCCATAGTTATCAGAGCTAATATACAACTGGAGTCACAGATTTATTTTCCAGAATATTAAATGGGCTTCCAAACCAAAACCCTTTCTTCTCTATTTCTTAAAAAAATTTTACTTTTCGAATGGCACACCTTTCTACAGAAATAATGGTAGCTGTTTTTTTCTTTTTTTCTTAATGTTCCGTATTCTCCCAAATATTTTTATCACAACTGAAGGATACTAGTTGGATCTAATGGGTAGAGGGCAGGAATACTACTAAATATCCTATAAAGCAAAGGACAGTTTCCGCAATAAAGAATAACCAGCCTAAAAGTCAACAATACTGAGGCTGAAAAACCCAGAAAGAGAATATCTTACTTCCTACTTCTTCCTCTTCTCCCTGTAGAAAATTAATTTATTGATATGCAAACAATATACAAACTTATATCAAAATTATTTATTACTTAAAAGTCTAGTATCATTAATGCAATCCCCTCAAGAAACTTGAGGGATAAATTGAATAATTAATATAATCTATATGAGGACTTGTCCAATTAAAGACTGAGTTTGAGATGATGGCAGGTGGGTAAAGGGGATAAAATCAATCAAAATACATTACATGCATATGCCAATATACCAAAATGAATCTCATTATTCTGTGTAACTAGTATGCAACAATTAAAAAACTTTGTTAAGTGAGAGAAATTTTATATATATACATATATACACATACATACACATATATACATACATACACACACATATATACATACATACACATATATATTTAATTTTAAATTTTAAAGTCACAAAATTATAAGAGAGACCATATATGATCTCCTGCAGTACTTAATGAATGTCCAGAACCTAGAATCATTAGGGAAATTTCATAGAGGAGAAAGAAGTCAATTTAGGTAAGGCTAAAACATAATGTCCTGGTTATGTTGGGATGTTCCGTAACGTCCCAGTGATGCAAAGCACAAACAAAGAATTTGGTTAGGTAGAATCAATTAGGGTTTGACTGAATGAGAGTGTTTCTATTAAGAAGTAACAAATAATGACCAACATACATAAGAATAAATGCTCAACATCATTACTCATTAGGGAAATGCCCAATGAAAACCACGATGAGATATTACTTCACACCCACTAAGAGGGTTATCATTTAAAAAACAAAACCTCAAAATAATACATGTTGGTGAGAGGATAGAGAAACTGAAATTCATATGTTGCTGGTGGGTTTGTAAAATGGTGTACAAAGTTAAACACAGAATTATCAGCTGATCCAGTAATTTCATTTCTAGTTATAGATACTCAAAAGAATTGAAAACTCAAATACTTGTTCTCAGATGTTCGTTGCAAAAGAGTGAGTTTACTAAATATGTACCACTAAATTGTATACTTTAAAATGATAGTTTTATGTTACATAAAGTTTACCTCAGTTTTTAAAAAATTTCTTTAAGTAAAAGGAAAGAAATTATTTTATCTCATCAAAGTTACTTTTGCGCTTACATTAGTAATGTACAAGAGAAAAATATATGTAGAGTATACACTTCACCCTGAAGGAAGTGGTGAAAAAGCAAAAGCTACAATTATCATTGCAAAAACAGACAAATAGAAACAAGCAGCAATAGAAGTCGAAGTGAAACCAATTACGCATCAAATACAGTCAGGATTCAATCACATGTTGGGAATTGCAATTCATGGAGAAAGAAGACTTCCCTGATATTTTCCACAAGTTACAGAACTATCTAACTCTAGATTTCTTGTTATGTAGGATGATAAATACCTTTACTATTTAAATCTTCTTGAGTTAAATCTTGTATTAGTTGCAACTGAATACAATGTAACTCATCCAATGTAAAATATATAGAGGTATCTACTGTGGTACAGGCACTGTATTGGCATAATTCATAAAGTACCCATTACACTGTCTTGTGGGGACCTCATAATTGTACTTTCAAGAGATAACTAGATATGAAAATTGTATTTTAAAAAATGTAATCTGTAATCTACAAACTGTATGCAGTATAGAGTACATTGAAAGAAGCAGAAACCAATATTACCTGATTCTTTTTTAAAATTCCCTCCTTTTAGTAAAAAACTATTAGGCCATATTCAACGGAGCTAATCAGGTCAGACAAATTCCCTCTGGTTACAAACAGAAACTATACACATCAAGAAGTCTAAAAGTATCTCTCCTAAATCCTAAGTAATCATTTCATGGACTAACACTGTATTTAGCATTCAGGAGTTGTGGTCATGCCTTTTGGTAGTTATACAGCATTAAACTCGATTTTCTCACTATAAAACTAACAATATAAATCAACTCACAATATTGTTCTAAAGATTAAATAAGATCATGAAATTAGGCAAGATTTAAAGATTAAATTATAAATAAAATCACTGAAAAATTTTCACATTGAACGCAAATGTAAGATCAAACCTTAAAATTTTCATTCAACTTCTTTAAGTACATATTCAAATTTGAATATAAAATTTACCTGGTGTACATCATAAAAGGAACATATTCCTTTAGATTCATACGAATCTAACATAAGCAGATGAGCTTTTTCAAAAGGTTACTCCAAACTCCCAGCATGGAGAAGGGATTAAAAGGAGACAAGTGGGAGAAAGAGAAAGAAAAAGACTATTGTCCCAAGTTAGTATTTTGGAAGCAGGACCTAACACTCCCAGATATATTTTACATGTGAGAAACAGGAGAGATGAAAGAGGTCTTTATTACTTGTATTTCTAATTTTTAAAATTAGACCATGTTATTCTTTTTTCCCTACTTTCCATTTAGTCTTTTTGATGTTAGCTTTTTTAAGGATTTCTTTATAATTTTCTCAATCATGATGCATGAAATTATTAATGATGCATAAAATTACTATAACACTCTACACATAAATGAGTGAATTTTCTATAGGCTTCATACCATAATTTTATATTTTGTCTGGCATTTCCAATTTCCCCAAATTTTCTATATCTACTATTTCTACTTGTTTGTAATTTATTGATAATTGCTGTTGAGTGATTCATACGTGTCTTTATAGCATACTATGTGCCATATTAGATTTTGCTTTTTACAATATTCATTTTCTTCTTAAATTTTTATTCACAAGTGAGTATTTTGAAGAAAGAATTTTTATTATTTCCTTATGCACATTCAGAATATTTTTCTGAATATTTTTCACTACCGAAAAAAGAAATTTAAATGTATGTCAAATATGAAACAAAGTTCTATTTGGCAGCTGTGATTGTAGTATTTCCTGTTACAGTTTTTATTTTTGGCTATACAATGTGAGGACTAATTGTATATTTCTAGGTCAGGTTCATATAGGAATTTATACTTGCATTTTAAAATCAGCTATACGTGTTTCTTCTTCTAGGGTCTTATATTTAAATTTATGTATTATTAGCATTAACAATTTTTATCTAAAGCTCACTTTGTGGTCAGTCTGCCCTACTTAATTCAGCCTCTCTGGTGCTTTGTTAAACAAATATTTTTGTCTCATAAAAACTATTTGAACCTGTGGCATACTAATATGTATGTGTGGTGTATGTGTGCGTGTATGTATCACCTTTTCTACAGAATTAATAAACTGTTGTTAAAGGAGGTAGAGGATAAAAGGTAACTAATGAAGAACCAACAATGAAGAGAAAGTGCCAAAGTAAAAATAGTGGTAGAGAGATGAATACTTGCATAAATCAATATTGCACTGTCCTCACAATTTGGAAGAACTAATAAAATTATCAAAGCTAACAAGCTTCCTTTTCCTTCCCTTATATGGTAATTTTTAACCCTACTTTTTAGCCTAATGGTTTAAATTTGTTTTCCACTTATTTTAAATGTTCACTTAACTATACTAAAAAGACTTTAAATTTAAGATTAAGTCTATATAACTACAGTTATTTTGGTAAAGGTTACAAACTTCCCTTTAACTGTGAACACTACTTTAGTTGAGGGCCATATCTAAGGCTGTGTTCCCATTTTCTCATGCTTTTATTTTTTTGCTTTTAAACTGTGGAAACTATGCTTTGTTGCTATTATATTGATATGAGTGTTCTAAGAGCTAGTAAACTAGAACTTGTTTAAATCATAAAATCAAAGAATTAAAATGGAGTTCTCAGAATCATACTTTACTGTGCAGTTTGAAAATTGCTTTGGCTATTATTCTTTTATTCCTTTTTATTTCTCTTTGTATTCTTATAATTGAAGAATAACTTTTTGTTATTGTAATTGAGCTTCTTCATCATCTAACATAAGAACCTCATTTTTTTCTTCACTGTCATATTATACTCAGATGTTTTCTGTTTTTTTCATTCACCTGGTCATGGATTATAATTTACCATTCATTCTTTCTAATGTTTTTGTAATTTCACTCTCCTACTATAAAATTGGAGCTTTCGATTCTTCAAAACTTCTTACCGGAAACAAGCCTGACTTTTCTGTGCCTCCTGTGTTTCTTAGCTTTGTTGACAGTTATCTGTGTCCTTTCTAACTACACTACCTGTCTGATTCTGTTTCCTTCCTGCCTGCCATAGCAATTATTAATAATGTTCTTTGCAGGTGTCTTCTTCCCCATGCTCTGAATTTTTAAATTCCTTAAATCTTTCCCTGGTAGTTATCTATTTGTCTACTTAATCTATTTGGAGAGCTCTAGCTATTACCATACTACTGGATTTGCTTATGATCCCAAACGCTGTTTTCTGATACTTGAATAATGTCTGTCTCTAAAAATCAAGTATAATTTAGGAGGACAATATTTTGCTATCAGTAGAGGTATTAAAAACCATATGCAATGTATTTGAGAAGCCAACCAGAAGCTCTAAAAATGTCTGGCGTGCCTAATTCCATAAAAGAATTTCAGAAACAAACAAAAAAAAAACCCACACCCAAGTGCAGATAAAATTCTGCTGTTTTTAAACAAAAAAAATTTTCACTTTATGAGTCAAAGCTAAAAAAGCAACTAGAGATAGCAATACCATAAATGAATACTAAATAGAAGGCTTTGTGAAGAAACTGGAATTTTATTTTATTTTAATTAATTAATTAATTTTGTTTTTTGAGACAGAGTCTTGCTACACAGTTCAGGCTGACCTTGAACTCACTAAGTACCTTTAGGCTGGCCTTGAACTCACGGTGATCCTCCTGCCTCAGCCTCCCAAGTGCTGGGACTACAAATGTGTGCTACCACACCCAGCTAAGAATTTGGAATTTTGAATAGACAGTAAAAAAAGGGTAGACTTAACTTAAAAAACAAAGCGAAAACATACTAATAAAAAAGGAGAACTAGTTTGAGGTTATGTGTGGAAGTGGAAGGGTAAAGGAAATGCTCAGGAAATAAAAGTAATGACCAACTGAAACTATATGCTTAGTGAAGTGAGGAAGTTGGAAGCCAGAAGCCACGCTGCTGAGGAGCCAAATGTCAAGGACGGGAAAAAGAAACTAAGGCGAGAGAGGGTGGGAGGGCACTTCCACGTCATGTTCAAGGCCCTATGTTCAATCGCCAGCACTGTAATCAAACAAACAATACCTTCCAAGCAAAGCTGTACGAAATTTCTGCAAGCTTTAGGGGCTTCTTTTGACCACAACTCTATGTCAATATCTCCAGCAGTAGTTTTCAATAAAACCTGCAAGAAAATAATACATCATTATATTACAATATCATTTTCCTTGACAGTTAGTTGAACCACTGGTCAACCTGTAGCATTCGGTAATTTTTTTCACTTTTAGAAAAAAATAATTTGAAACTTTGGCCTTTGCTGCTATATTCAACAATAGCTCAAATAATTACTATGGCTCATTGTGCATTTAGATCACTCAACACACCATTTTCAGAAAAAGTTTAGGATTTAGAAAAAACATGTACCTTTTTAAATCATACACAAAGGAATCGTTCATTTAAAAACCAAAAATGGGTTCCGGTGGGGAGAGAAAGAAAAAAACCCCAATAACATAAATTTATAATAAGCTTCTCACTGCAACGCTTCCAATAAAATTGGTGTAGCAAATCCAAAAACCAAAAAAGCAATGAACCCATCACGTTATGGTACCATAAGACAACTTTACAATCACTTACTTACAATTGCCCTTTTACTCTAGCATAGCATTTAAAATCACGCTATTCCTAATTTACAAACGGGAGAAGTGAAAAATACCTACACTGTGGTAGATTTTTAAATGGTTTCTTTAACCCTTAAGGAAATACAAAAGAAAGAGAAATAGAAATATGATTTTCTCAATCCATTCCAGTTGCTCTACCAAAAGTGGGGGTGTTTGCTGAACACTCAAGTGACAGCTTCTCTACCAGATGCATCAAGTATCTTATCCCTCACATAGAAAGTAGGTATCATTAATCTTATTTACTTATGAAGAAACAGAGACTCCCAGATAAAGTATTTTTATCCAAGATCTCACAGTGAATGATTTCAGCTAACGGGTATCTGGCTACAAAGAAGATGCTTTTTCTATATCATTACACAGCTGCCATATTTTCCATACTGCACTGGCAAAACAGTCCTTCAAGCTCTAAGGTTCTGTCTCGAAAGAAACCCCTGCTCACAGCTAATGTGAATAGTAGACAATGTATAAGTCAAATGCAATCCTGTATTCGCCAAACGTGAGCAAGGCTAAGCCTAACCTTACCTTGGCTCGGCATGAAACGATATCGAAAAGAAATATTCCATATCAGATGGTGAAAAACCAATGTAACTCGATTCGTGTTCCCCTGGGAAGTAAACATTTGAGATAAAGAGAGGCTGGGTATCTCCCTTTATCTCAGAACATATCTGGAACAACACTATGCAATGTCTTCTGGTTTTCCACAAGGCCTAACATACATCCCAATCTCAAAAACATATTACACCTGAAAAGACAAGGCGCTGTCCTACTTTATCATCCCCTTGTCTACTTAAAAGGAAGTACTGGTGTTAAAGGGAACCTAGACATGTCTTCTTTTCTTTGTAACCCTAAAGCAACAATCTCCAAACCTTCTGTAAGTGTGTAAACTTACTAGCAAAAAAGGAAGGGGATGGGGAGACAAGTAAGGGCTTGAAGTTCATATGCCCAAGATACGTGGACTTATATACACGCAGTACTATATTACTCTAGTAGTATACATAAAAGTGATAAAAAATAAGAATTTTGTAAGATTATATAAGCATAGCGTTTTACAATAATTTTTATTTTGATTTTATTTATCAAAATACTATATTTAGTATCAAAAATTTCACCCTTTTAAAGTGAACAATTCGGTTTTTTAATCTTTTGCAGAGTATGCAAACATTGCCACTAGTTCCAGAACACTTCATCATCCTAAAAAGAAACCTTGCACCCATTATCAGTTGCTCCCCATTTTCCTTACCCCTAACCCTGGCAACCACTAATCCACATTCTGCTGTATAGATCTGTCGACTGGACATTTCATATAAATGGGATCATACAGTATGTGACCCTTTGTGTCTGGTTTCTTTCACTTAATATTATAATATTAAGTTATAATGTTGCTTGCAAATCATAACGTTGCTTTCAAATCATGGATGTCTGTCTTCCTGTTCTATACACTTCAGTGTCTTGAAAAAACGATCAAGAGTATAAACAATGGCTTTATACTCTTACTGATAAATCCTCAAGGCAGATTACCACCAGCAATTATGAATAGAAATCTGTACTTTAAACAATCTTCATAATAATTTCTAATTTTTTTGACAGACTTCACATGCTGAGGCATCAGCTCCACCATTTTCTTATGGTTTGGTTATCACTGCATTACCATTACCTCTAATGTGGAATTTGTGAGAATTGGATTACTGAAACTAGGTACCGTGGTCTCTAAATCCATCAGCCAGTCATTGAGAACATTACATCATGATGCAAAAACTGACCAAGCGAGTGACTAAACATTCAGGATCTTTTTATACATAAAACATCATGCTTAGACAATGAAGGAGAAAATAAATACAGATATATGTGGATGTCCTCTCTATGCCCCAGGAATGGTTTCAAACATCTCCTGCTCAGCAGCCACTATTCTAAAGAACATGCTAATGCCTATCACCCCTCACTCCACAGGCTGTGGGCTCAAGCTTCCCAACCTGACATTTTGACTTACTAGCTGACACTTCTACTTACTAGCTCTTTCACATTAGATATGATCTCTGATAGGTGACTCTTATCTAACCACAGGGATATTTGATTATTATTTTAATTATTGAACTTTTCCTGAGCATTGTAGGTTAACAACATGCCCATCCTACAATTTTATTTTCCTTCCTGCCTGCCTCTCTTTCTCTCTCTCTCCTTCTCTCTCTGTCTCTTTCTGCCATAGGCAACTTAGAAAAAAAAAGAATGCATATATGGTTGGGTTACCTTGCATACCAGAGTTTCTTAATACTTTCATTGATAAACTACTGAATTAACAAAACAGAACATGGTTCCTTCCTCCTTTGGCCAGGATTACTTCATCAGGCCTTGTTGGTTCTTCTTTGTAAAGCTCCCACATAGCACAATGTAGGGACAATTCAGGTTAAGTGATGAGAATACGTAGAAATTTCATTGTTAATGGATCACTTGCTATGCTTAAGAAAATTTTTATCAAGTGAAACATTTCTGTGCCTCATCCTTAAGTGCTAGGTTACAACAAAACAGCTCATTTATGAACAGTATCCAGTGTTCAGCCACTGGAATCATATGTCAATTACTTCCCAAGTTGATATTATTATAGGCAGCTAAATTAGACAGACATTAATATACAGACAGAGAGGGACTGGGCTCTCAAAAAAGTCAGCACACACACAAAAAGACATCAGAACTATGGCTAGAGGCACATCTGAAGAATGGCCAGGCCTCAATATAAACATACAACGGTCAGGCCTATATGCCTCCTTGAGGGATAAACAATAACTTGAGATTACATTGCAATTAGCACCATGGACCAGTAAGTCCAAATAGGTATCAGTCACCCAGGTGGGTGACCAGAGCATCTGGACCTATCTCTTCCCAAAAATGCCTTTATTCTTTCCATATACCCTTGCCATGTGACTTGTTTCTGTATTGGATCAATATTAGCTAAGCAGCAATACTTTTTTTTGAGACAGGTTCTTGCTATGCCGTTCAGGCTTCCCTTGGGAACCACTATGTAACCCAGGCTAGCCTTGAACTCATGGTGATGCTCCTGCTTCAGCCTCCTGACTGCTGGGGATATAGATGTGTGCCACCATGCCTGGCTTAGCAGCTGTATTTGTAAACCTATGGGTTGGTTTGACCCCCGATGGTAGTTTGACCCATGTTGTAATCAAGTTGTGCCTTTGCTGTACAAATTACCCCTGACAAAGGGCATTGGTGGCCACTCCATTCAGGAACTCTCCTGGAAATCCAGGAGCTATTCTTCTCTCCTTATTTCCAATAAAACTCTCCTAACTTCTTCCTTTGGTTCCCAACTTCATTCCTCAATGCTGTGGGACCATGAACTTGGCACCTTTGACATCTAACAGGTTGGGAGTTACAATTCTACTATATCAATACTATGCTTTTTGAAGGGACATATTTTGTCCCATTTATTTCTAAGTCTCTGCATTCTAGTGTGCTTAGTGTGCCTATTAGACAGTGAAAGTATTAAATAAACATTCATTGAGCTGACTTGTTACTATATCTGTGTTAAATTACTTCCAAACCAAAATCTTTGCCACACTCTATAGTACAGAATTTTAAAGCTTCAGTGTTTTCAATTAGCCTTATGCTAAAAAAAGTCTCAAACTGTTTTTGGAAGAAAACTTAGATGGGTCATGCCTTATGTTCTCCTTCTGCCCATTTCTGTTTAAAAGAAAATACTAATTACAATCTGTAATTACGCATTTATTTGCATAGTTATCTGCCAATATATATTTCACTCAACTGACTCTATGATAATAAGGATGATGCTTTCTCTCCAGTGTGCCCCAGAAACCTAAAGAGAGTCTGGCAGGTGTTAGGTGCACAATAAATAAGTGTTGAATGACCTCCTATTCAGAAATTTATCCTTGTTAAAGCTTTTCAACTACATAACTATGTCAAATCATTCTCTAGAGCAGCCATGTCCAGCGTGCAGCCTGCCTTTATCCATCTTTTAAAAAATGCTATAATAAAAAACATAAAAAAGGAAGTTTTCTTACTTATATATAGTAATGATATTATATATTTTATATAAGACAATTCTCCACTCAAAAAAAGGGGAGATTGCCCAAAGTAAGACAATTAAATATGCTCTTGGCCAGAGGCAGCAGCATAACTTCACTGATGCTTAATACTTTTCAGAAGCTAAGAGAAATATAGTATTAATTCATCCATCCACCCATTCTTTCTTTCAGTACATATTTGAACTCTTCCTACTACGTGTCGAACACTTTTCTAAGTGTTTGTCTCAGTCCTTATTATGTTTGTATTCTACAAGGGGAAGAGAAACAGAGAATACAATAAACAATTATAGACACTACAGGAAAAACTAAAGAGGCTAAGAGGACCAGGACATGCTGGGATGCAGGACATGATTGATTTTATTTCACAGAAAATAGATAAGAAAGCCTTCTTTACATTTGAGCAAGGAAAACAGCACACTAGAAAGAAGAATGGCCAGTGTGAAGGCCCTACCTGGTAGAACCAACAATCTATTCAATCTCTACCACCTTGCAAGCACAAGGCCCTGAGTTCAGTTCCCAGCACCAAAAACAAAACAAAACAAAACAAAACAATCTCTACCAATGTTTATCATCTGGAATTGACACTGCCCTCAAGAAACATTTGGAAAGAGGTTCAAGAGAAATAAGAAATGGAAGGAAAAAATAGAAACAAAGCTTTCGTAAATGGGGGCAGTGAAGGGAGGGGAGGGGAATGGAAAAAAAAGAAGCGACAAAATATATCATGTACAGGTACAAATTCTCTATGATGAATGTTACCACTATGTACGTCTAAAATGTACCATTAAAGTAAAATTTAAAAAATAAAATAAAATATACTCACACATTAAAAACATTTGGAAATATGAGGAGGTAGGTATTTTGAATTTGTGGGATGGAGTTTGGTGGGAGAGGAGGGTAGGATGGAGATGCTAACCTATAATGCTTAGGAAAAGTCTGAACAACAAATAATTCAAAGAACTGTTCAGCCCAAAATACCCACTAAATATTTTTGCTGGGAATTACAGTATTTTTGTTTTTGCCTTCAAACTGCCCTCATTACATTACCAAATATCGATGAATAAAAGATTATATAAAAGATTTATGATGAAAGTCATATGACAAATTTATATTTTGCATAAATGTAGTTTATCTTGTCTAAAATGTATATATATGTATACACATATACACACACGTAGGTACGTACACATGTATGTATGTATTTTTTTACTTTTTAAAAATTTTACTTTGTATGTATTATATGCATGCTTGGGATTGAACCTAGGATCTTGTGCTTGCAAACGCTGTAGCACTGAGCTACACTCTCAGCCTAGCAATATACTTTCAGTCTCACTACTTCCACCATTGTGCTTGTTCATCATATTTCACATATGATATAAACCAGGTTTCAGTTCAAGAATTCAGGTGACATTTATTTCATGATTGATTTCTCTTCCTCAGACCATACAAAAACCTTGGATGGGAAGTGCCATCATACCATCATATAATCAGCTCCCATTGTAATGTGGTAACAGTGGCCATTCCCTGCTTTCTCTGACAATTCATTTTAAGGCCAGCTCGAAAGAGAAAATGTTTTTCCCAACAGCCCAGTTGCTCACTCTTCAGTACTCTGCAAAAGTACACCTATCAGACACATCATAAGATTTTTCTTAACTCATCCATCTTTATATCCCTAGCGCCTAGTACAATGCCCGGTGCTTAGCAAATAGTCAGTGATGGTACAGAAGATGAAGAACGAGTGATCTCCAAATTAAGCAAAGAATACAGCATACTCAAAATTGAACTACAAAAAGCAGCGATGCAAGAAGATGCCCGCATGACTTGAACGAAGGCAGGAAACAGGGCTGGGGGAGGCTGCTAGACAGAGAGATCTTCACTTGAGAACTTTTTTCAAGTGTAGGCTGAGACATGCCAACTTCAATGTTTTACATGCAACCCTGTTCACAGACAGGTAAGGTCAACATTTGTGGTTCTTTCCAACACTATGACGCCTGAACACCCCCCCTCCCCCAACCAGGGAGCCCTCACTTGGGGTGCCCATAGGTGAGACGCTCACCTTCCCGTTGGTGGGAGGCTCCTGGATGTAGATATTGCTCATCCTGGTCAGTGGTCCGAACTCTGCTTCTTATTCTCCAATACGAGCGGAAGGTCGGTCACTAAAGGCGTCCACTTATCAGTACACACTCCAGAAGTTGATAATCGTGGAAAGCTTCACTCGGATAACGCTCAAGACGGGGACACCAAACATTACCGGGTACCAAAGCTAGCGCACCACGAACGCAGCCATGTTGCTTCCGGACCCGAACACCGCTAACCCTGAGAAGGGGGATTCCTATATCCTCCAGGAAACAAGAAAAGATTATGAAGTTCTTACATACTGATGTAACCTGCAATGTAATTGGTAATAATATTAAAAGAAACAATCTGTCAGTCTTACTGTTGTTTGCTTCACGCGTCCGCAGATCGTATTTACCCCCCCCCGAAACTGGCAATAATAGTTCAGACCATTGCAGTGTCAAATAGGACTCGTCCGGAAACTGCATCCGCCGATACTTAGTTCCGTTTCCCTGCAGCTCACGGAGCGTTTCGCTGGTGTAGTGAAAGCTGTAGAGGCGCGGTTGGAGGAGGCCTCTTTGTGCGTTGTCTTCGTAGCCGGCGGGAAGCAGACGTATTTTCCAAAGCTACGGACTCCAGCGATCCCTCTTACCGGCGTGATGGCAGTCCCAGGTGAAAACTAACAGCGAGGATCCCGCGTCCGAGCGAGGAAGGGAGCGATGGGGTAGGGCAGGACGCGGTGGGGCAGAGAGTGGTGCCCAAGGGATTAAGGCGGAGGCCTTAAAATTAGCAAATTTGGTTGATACACATGAAAAAGTTAACTGACGAGACTGAAGGGCGGAAACTAGCCCTCCCACCCCTGGTCAAATTCCAGCTGCACGGGATGACGGAGAAAGTGTGTACTAGGAGGGAGAGAGGAGTGACGGGCCGGGAACTGTGGGCCTCAGGGAGCGAGCAGCCAAGAAACACTGACCTCAACTTTGATACAGCTTAGAAATAAAATTTGAGGTGAGGACACTGGAGTTACCAGATGCCCAGTGGCATTGTCTGTACCGAAAGTCGCTCTTTCAGTACCTCTGTGGTTAACTTCTGGCCCTTCTTCTTGTATGTAGTTGCGTTGTGGCTTAGGCCGGTTCCTTTGCGCTTCTGAACCTCAGCTTCCGTGTCGGTGAAAGAAGGAGCTTTGTTGAATTGTATCTAAATTCCTTCTAGCTCTCAATTTCTGCGTCCATGGGTTACTAAACTTAAAAGCCGCCTACCCTTCAAAATAAATGCTCCAGAAATGTTCTTGTTCACGACTCCCAGCTTACTGGAAGTCTTAGTAAGGGCAGGCGCCTCCTTAAATCGCCTTTGCCACGATGTGATCTGCAGAACAGCAGTTGTGGGAGATATTTTCAGAAAGATACCATCCCCTGGTATATGGAGATTCACAGTGAACTTTATTATAGAAAAGATTCTGACAAGTACTCTACTGTGTTTCATAATCCCTGTCTTTGCTTAAACCTGCCCTTTCCGGTATCGTTTGACCAGGTTCTTTGTTCTGTGGCAGCCTTTTTTGAACCTTTTCTGCAGATAACTGTTATGGGAAGACTGTGTTTTTCTACCAACTGCATTTTGAAGAGGAGCATATTTGGAGCTGTGAGAGAAGAAATTTGTGTTCTTAATAAAGTGCCCACTGCATTCCAGACAGTGTCCTAAGTAGGCATTGGGAATACAGTGGTGAACAAGTAGACACCAGTTGCTCTTCACGAGGAATTTAAGAATTAACAGGGAAGAGAAACACCTTTACAGAAAGTGGGAATAGCTGTAGCAAGGAAAATACAAGGCCTGGGATACACGTACTAACACTATATAGCGAGAGGCCCGAAGGACCTTCCAGAAGGTGTGGCATTTATCATGAGACCTAAAATATCACGGAGAAGGATGGAATGAAGGAGGGGAGGAGATTACCATTAGAGGGACTGGATGTGAAAAGGAAGAGAAAACATGAGAAAAGGGAAAGGAAGATGTTTGTTGTGGATGATACTCAGCATACATTTGGCAGAAAAGTGAGAAATTAAAGACAATAACAGTAGCAGTAGCTAGTGTTTTCTGTTTACCATATTTCATATATTTCGGATACCATATCAAATCTTATCTCTTAGTTGAGAAGCAGTCAGCAGTTAGGATTAATTATGGAGGGTTATGATGATATCTAGCTAAGCTCTGGTCTCATAAGGAAAGGAGAGAAACAAATAGGTTGGAGACACATTTTTGATAGTAGAATCACTAGACATTGTTATTGATTCAATGGGGAATGGTAAGAGGGGAAATGAGATTTACCTAGATTTTGTTGTTAGAAAATTGAGTGAGGCTAGTTACTGATGAGACAGTACCTCATAAGGAGTAGGGGGGATAATGATGACTTCAGTTTGGAGTTTGTGTTGCCTTTGGTCAAAGTGGGAATGGAAGTATCTAACAGTAACCAGTCGGAGCTTAGAAAAGAAGGGGAGTCAAAAAGACTATGAGATGTCCTCAGAAAATATGGCGAATGTTTACTTTTTTTTTTTTTTTTTGGTGCTGACGATCAAACTCAGGGCCTTGTGCTTAACAAGGCAAGCCCTCTAACCATTAAACTAAATCCCCAGCCCCTTGTTTACATTAAAAAAATTTTTTTATTGTAGTAAAAGACACATGCCAGTCCCTGTCAAAATACAGTTTTTCAAATATACTTATCCCCTCATTCTTGTCACTTTCCAAAGAACTTCTGGACATCCTCTTTGTTGCCTTTAGTTGTGCTATAGTACCTGCCTTGATGTCCTGAATCCATTCAAAATCTTTACATTTTGTGGTCATTTTGACTTTGGGGAAGAGCCAGAAGTCACACAGTGCCAGAGCCAATGAATAAGGTGGATGACAATACACCATAATACTTTTAGCAACCTGCCTTTCTGTTGGATGGCACTTGGCAGCATCATTCCCCATAGTTTTTAATCACACCTCGAAAAGACAAAAGAGAAATTGCAGAACTGCTTCAGAAAGTGGCCAGAATGATGGGATAAGTGTGTTTGGAGCAAGAGGGAATATTTTGAAAAGGATTAATGGTAATGTATCTTCTACTGTAATTTTTTTTAATGTAAACATTCACTGTACATTTTTTACCTCACTTGTAGGTGACAACCAATAGGAACTAGGGCCATTAGGAGTGGATCATTTTGCTCAGGTGAAGGGCATGGAGAGTGAAGGAAAGGCCTGTGACTGAAGCCTGTGAATAGCAACATCTAGGGGCCAGCAGAGAAAGCCAAGTCTACACAGTAGATTGCCTTAGCAACCTGATATGCCAGTAAGCATCCTGCAGCCCGTGTCCAAAGTTGACCTATATAGTAGTCCTAGCACTCAGTAGATTGAGGCCAACAGATCACTCGAAGTTCACTCATTGTCACTGTTTCTTTCATTACTGGAGCAAACTTTGTTTTCAATACTGAGGATTGAACCAGTGCCTTCACACTGAGCTGCACCCCCAGCTTTTTCTTTTTTTTTTCTCTCTCTTTTTTTTTTTTTCCTCTTTTTTTTTTTTTTTTTTTTTTTTTTGCGATGCTGGGAATCAAACTCAGGGCCTTGCTCTCTACCACTGAGCCAAATCCCCAACTCCCCCAGCTCTTTTTTATTTTGAGACAAGACCTCATTAAATTGCCTCAGCCTCCCAAAGTACTGGAATTAGAAATTTATGCCACCATGCTTAACTTTTGAGCAAGCTTTTTGAGCACCTTTGTGGTATGGACACTCTGAGGGATTCAGTCTATGACCTCATAAAACTTTGTAGGCTAGCAAAGAAAATGTGCTGCTTAAGAAAAGGACAAAGGTGGTTTTTAGAAGCCCTGTTTGAAATTCCCTTAAACTTAGACCAGTGTTATAGATATGTTAACCTTCTTTCAATTCAAAATAATTTCTCAAAGTATAATAATCTTAAATTGTGCCATTAAGCTAGATAGCAGGACACAGATAAACTGTAAACCTATTGAAAGTAGAGATAATAGGTATGATAGCTGTTGCAAAAAAAAAAAAACACAATGTAAGCACGGTTAGAAAATATAGATATGGAAAATGTTAGGATAATTTCTTGGATGATCGATTCAGTGTGTTAGAGGAAAATAGGCGCCATTGAAGTCTTTTGAGGTGATCATCAAGGACAAGTGTTATGTTACGCTCTTTTATGTTAGGTATAATGGATTCAGCCTGGCATTTCTTGGGGTGATTCTGCTGGTGATTATTACAAGGTATGACTATAAAGTAATGAGGCTCTTTCCACAAACCTCACATAAAAACCAACCTTGTCTCTCCTGTGATCACATGCCTTGGCTTTTTCCATAGTGTTGTGTGTTAGCTTAAATCATTATGTATGTAACACAATGAAATTTTGTAGACTTTTAGAAAAATCTAAGACTCTTAGTTGTTATTAGAGAAATGACAGTTGAACACAGGTTTTAGTGAAGTTTGCTTTCTTTGGAAAATTGCTTTTACAATTCACAGTTGTTGAAATTAGCTTACTTGTTGAAATCATGTCAGTAATCCTCTATTCTCTGTGAAGAGTTGGCCTGGCTCAAGTAGCAGTATATGGTACTGATGTGGTTGGCATAATTCTTTTGGTGTCTTCTTATGCAGTGAAGTTTATATAGTCATGTGAGGGAGTTATCAAATCATTCCAGTTTGGCATATAAAAGTGATTAAGACTCTTATACACATCACCATAGCATCTCAGTAATGGAAAAATTCTAAATTATGCCACATCCCATTGCTTTTCACTCCTAAACTGTAGGTTATTTCTTTTCTCCCTAGTTCATGCTATCTCTGCTGCAGAGATAATTTTCCTAAATCATGGATCTGATCCTGTCATTCTTAGGAGATAGGAACTTAGTTTTAAACTCTTTTCTGTGAATTCCGTAATGCTCTTCAAGCCATTTAACTTTTGTGATGTTCAGTTTTCTTATGTCTATGATTAAGAGGTTGGTTTCTTAAGCTTCTAGATATTTAAAGCCAAAGCTCTCTCTCTATGCAGGCGTGAAATGCATACTCCTGAGCATGACCAAATCACTCACTCTATCTGTTCCTTGAACTAACCAACATTTTTCTGACCTCTTATGTGTTTTCCTATGTACCTGTGTTAATCTTGTTCATTATCCATGCCTACCTTGCCTAGTCTTTTAGCTGACAGCCTTTTTCATTTTTGAGACAGGGTCTAACTATGTAGCACAGGCGGGCCTGGAACTTGCAACGATTCTCCTAAATGCTAGGATTATAGGCGTGCACCACCACATCTAGCTTTTAGTTGAAAGTCTTGCCTGGCACTTTTTCATGCTTCTTAGCAGAATTATGTGTCTTTTATGACACATGGCACATTCTTTCATGTATTGACAGCTGTGGGTGCATTGTTCTAAATAATCTAATAACACATAGCTTCCTTTAATGAGGGATTTGACTTTATTCATCTTTATGGTTTCTCTAACATGCAGTGCAGAGTTATACCCACAGCAGATAAATATTTAGAGGGTTGATCATTGGAATTGCTGCTGAGCAAAATGTAATCTTAAAGTAAGCAGATGTATCTAGACTGCAATCTTGATTCTGCCTCATTAAACAGTAAATTAAGTCTTTTTCTTATTTTAACCAGGTAATACCCATAGTATTTTTTTTTCCTTCTTAGACAATTTTGTGAGGCAAGTAGAAGACAGAGTCTTATGCGTTTACTTAAGTGTCAGCTCTTTCATAGCAGTAGTTTAAACGGCTCTTCGATGGTTTTACTTTTATCCCATTTTCAGGATCAAATGATTATGAAGACATTTGTAACTAAACATTAAAATGTCTACTTTTTCCAAATGTTTGCATCAAGGAATTCATGTAGCTCATTTTTTAAATTCACAGAAAAATCTAATTTCTTTTCTTTCTACTTTGCCTTTGTACGATATTTAGAATTCTAAAGAAGGGTGTATATCTATAAATTATAAATTATAAATCAGCAGGAAATTTCAAATACTTGGAGTTTTACTTGGCATTCAATTTCGACATATTTCGTAGATATTAGCACCTACATGGTATAAAATCTGGCCACAGTTTAGAATTTAAAAACTCAAGAAATTGATAATCTGTTTAAGAATCTCCAAATTATGTTACCTAAAACCATAATGGAACAACCATATGTAAAACTTTTTGTGAAACAAAAGGAAGTGAGTTCAACCCAGTTGAATCTAATCAAAATAAAAGTGAAAAGAATGTATCTTGTGACTGCAATGACTGCAATGTCTAATTACTTAGTACAAAGAAAATTTAGTTACTTGAACTGTTTATTTTTAAATTTAAATGATTATAGGACATATTTTAATCCAGAGAAAACTTTGACAATTATCCCCCAAATCCAAAATAGACAATAATTAAAACATAATACTAAGTTCTTAGCAGTCCTGTTAAAATTCCCAGGGATTAAATTATTGACTTTGAAAGCATAGATTATGTAAAATTCCAAAGAACTGAGCTTAGATCAGATGTGATGGCTTCAGGTTCCTTTAGGGACAATTGCAACCTGAGGCAGCTGTCGAGGACTCTCCTTGCCCAGCTCTCACTGTTTTCATTCCTTTTTTGGCTCCTTTTTGATCTTCTCTGCTCCTGCTCTTTGCCTCTTTTGTCCTACCATTACTTTTTGTGAATTTCCTTCTGTGCTATTTTACATGTGTTTAAAAGTGCACAAATAAAAAATGTACAACTTGAAGAATTTTGACATATGTATGTACATTATATGCCAAAATACATGTGCTAGAATTTAGAAGGGAATAAAAGATGATAATTGAAATCAAAATACATTTCCTGTCTGTTAAACAAATGACAGTGTACCCTAAGCACTGCTGTACATCTTGCTTTTTTTCTCTGTCATGTATCTTAGAGATAGTCACAAATCATTAAAAACCATCCTCGTACTTTTGTACCATAATTTATTTTGTCAGTGCTGTATTGATATTTAAATTATTTACACTATTTTATGATTACAAACAGTGCTGTCATGAATACCTTTTTACATAAGTTAGTATACATTTATGCCAGTAAATTACAAGAATTAATTCCCAGGTATGTAATTCCCAGGTATGGATTAAAGCAGCATGTACATTTAGTTTGAGTAGATTATGTCAGGTTGCCTTTCAGATACGGGACCATATTAATTTACACTCCTACCAGCAACACTGGGGGAGTATGCCTTCCCAATGTCTTCAACCTTTTCAGTCTTTGCTACTCTGATAAGTGAAAACGGAATCCTAGTGTAGTTTTTAATGTGCATTTTAGTTAACGGTAAATAAAACAGAACATCTCTCCATATGTTTCATTCATTTTATTTGCTTGTCTGTGAACTTTCTGTTCAGATTCTTTGCCCATTTTTTTCTCTTACTCCTTATTGATCTTTTTCTTAATGATTTCCTGGTTTTTACCCAGTGGAGATAATTGCACTTTGTTGATCTTATGAATTGCAAATATTTTTTCAGAAGTATTCAAGTGTCTTTTAAGTTCGCTTTTGGTGGATTTGCCATTCAGTCTTTCTTCCCCTGTGGTCAAACGTAATGTTTGTTTTTTTTTAAATGGCGCTTAGACTGCAGGTAATGATTAGAAAGAAAAACTTTGAGGGGCACAGACATTTGACTCTGAACAATTTTACCAAATTTAAGAAAAGAATAGAAGAAAGAACAGTATGGGAGCCTAAAATGGGGAAATGAATATTTTAGCTAAGGGCCTCACAGTATAGCCTTGCAATTCAGTTTGACACAGATTTCAGGTACACTTGTATTCCTCACGGTTCTTGTCCCAAACAACAGAAAATTACTGGTTAATTTAAGCAGGAAGGGAAGATGTTAGGGAGCTTGCCAAATCTAAGAAGATTACAAGAATGTTCAGAAAATTGAAAAAAAATCAAGGGAACCCATATCCAGGATCCTGCATGAGCCTTCACTTGGTTAGCACCGCTGCTGTAAGTGGCATCAGTGCCTCTGTAAACTGGATCCTGAAAGCAAAGTGAACTGCCACCATTTCAGTGCTTGTCTCAGATCCATGGAGTTACTTGTCCAGGGTTCAGGGTCACAGATAGAAGCATACATTTGGCCAGGCAATCATGAAAATGAAGCTGAAATTTCACCAAAAGCTGGTTGATAGGAAGTTTTGTATTTGGAATTCTTAATTTTTATTTCCCTTTCATGTCAGAGTCTCAACTTTGTTAAAGATGTTCTACTCAGAAACCGTTTCGTTTTGTTCATTGTAAAAACATGAAATACATAAGTGATAAGTTTTATTAGTGCTTTTTGTCATTAATGAGTTCAATTCTAATACATGATGAGATTATTTCACATCTGTCCATTGCAACATTTTTACTCTGTTGGAGGAACAGTAATGGTACATTTAACTGTTTTTTCAGCATCTTTAGTTTCTATGGAAACAAACAGACTTAACACTGACCCAGAGTGTCTGAGCTTTTTTTTTTCTTCCAACATGCAGTCATTTTCATAATGGAAGAGCTTCAGATTGTATTAGTCCAGTTTTATTCCACAGTCAGCTGTGCTACGGTGTGGCATTATACATTCTTACACTAATCATAAAAACCACAGGGTTCATGGAGGAAACTAGGATGGGGCACAATGCTTAGCAAATTCAGCTTTGACACATTTATAGAGGAACCTAATTTAAAAAAAAAGCCCATTTTTACACATGTTAACTGGTTTAAAAAATGCACAGATACTATAGTAAATATCATACTTGACCTTTATAAAGACCTGAAGTGTGTTGTAGAAGTAGACTTCCAAAGAGTTGCAGTTTATGTGTTGTTATTGAAGGGGTAGGAGGAGAGTGTTGATGAGAGGTTGTAACACCAGATAAGGCTAGGTGCTGCTCACAATACTGAGGTGAACTGAGGTTGCCGGAGATGTTTTGAGTATGTGCCTTATGTTTTGTATATCCCTAGGCAGCTCACATCAGCTGGATCCAATTTTCTGCATTCACCTACTGTTCTCCTGGATGAAAGTCACATGCACTATTGCTCTCTGAAGTTATCAGTTACATTAAAGAAACATTTGCATTTTTAAAATAAGCATTATAGAAGAACTACTTTTACTAGAACAACTCAAAAGTGTATTAGGGAAAAGTAGGATTAGGGAAAAATAATGTTTTAACTTATTAAAAATGGATTTCAAATTATTTTTCTTTTAAAATTAGCATTTCATATTTGTACTACATGTGTTTTAATATATCATTACATTGAGGTAATATTTCTGTTTGAAGGGTTTAGGAGTTAGATGTGCTTCACTAAGGAAATCGAGTAATACTGTACTGGGGCACTCGTTGATTGATTGAAACCACTATCAGAAGTTAAAGTTACTTTTAACTGTGTATACATACAATGAAATGTTATTTAGTCATAAAAAGAAATGCAATTTTGATACATGCTGTAATATAGTTGATATTTGAAAATATTCTGCTAAGGGAAATAAGCCATACTCAAAAGAACAAACATTGTATGATTTCCCCATATCTGTGGCAAATCATTAGAGACAGTAAGTAGACTAGAGAATTCCAGGGGCTGGAAAAATGAGGGGAGATGCATTTGTTTAATGGATACAGTTGCTGTTTAGGACAATGAAAATCTCTTAGAAATGGATAATGGTACAACATTGTAAGTGTATTTAATGCTACTAAATTATGTGCTTTAAAATGACTAAATAGTAAACTTACGTAAAATAGAAAAATCAGTTTTATTTCATCCCTGGTATTTTTATCTTCAGAATTACCTGCATACTACTGAATACACAGGGTTACTGTAAATATTTGTAAACACTTATTAGAATTCATCAGAGAAAATTTGTTCTCTTGTGAAAATTTGAGTGTCGAATTTGGGTGTTTTTATAGTATGTAGCCATTATGGTAAACGTTCTAGAATTCCATCAATTATTTTAAGAAGGTTAGAACTGTTTTTCTTCTAATGGAAAGCAGAAAAATATTTAACTTTTATTTTAAATTAATTAATATGCGTTAGAGAGACAAATCAAAGTGCCCCGAAATTTCTTCCTCAGGGTTGTAGAAACATTCCTGAAATGTTTAAATTCTTGACTGTAATACCTCATTTCTATGGACTTAGGAAAAAATACATTCTTGAAGTAACTGTCAAATAATTTGAGTAAACTGACCTTGAATAGATTTTAAGAGTCTTAATAATTGATTAGTGTTACTAAAGTGAGTTGTAGATAATTTTCATTTTTTTCAAGAAATTTTCTTAGCTTTTGCATATGATGAAGTTACATTTTTACAAAGACATATTTCCTAAAATGTTACCCAATTTGTATTTCAGGTTGCAACAAGGACAGTGTCAGAGCAGGCTGTAAAAAATGTGGCTACCGTAAGTACACAAAAAAACAATGTTTTGTACTTTTTTTATTGGAAACATTGCTTTTTGAGAATATGCCTTACAGTCCTGTTTTCCAAGGCCCTGTGTGTAGTCCTTTAGCCCTAAGCTAAGGTGTAGGGCTGATTCAGAAATTCTCATTAGCATTAAATACTCATTTTTCTTCCTTTAGGTTAACCCCATGGCAGATAGCTATATATCTGATGACCACCAAAGGTGTATGATGTGTGTGTGTGTGTGTGTGTGTGTGTGTGTGTGTGTGTGTGTGTGTGTTTTATTCTTTGTCTTCTTGGATACTAGATGAAGAGTTCAAGGCATTGAAATTTTTTTTTCTTTTTTTTTTTCTTCTGGGGATCGAACTCAGGGCTTTCTGCTTGCAAGGCAAGCACTCTAACCACTGAGCTAAATCCCCAGCCCTGAAAACTACTTTTGAAGATTTTGTATTTCCTGAATTTACTTATCCCTTTGTATAAGAGTTTGTCTTAGTTATTTTCTTGTTGCTAAGACACAATACCTGATACCCACAACTCTAAGAAGGGAAAGTTTATTTTGGCTCACAGTTTGTAGAGGTTTCAGTCCATAGTCGGCTGGCTGTAAGGCAGGATGGCAGTGTGGTAGAGGCTTGCTTATCACATGTCATCAGGAAGCAGAGGCAAGGATCAAATGAGGTGGGAAAGAGATAGATCCTTCCAGGCCACACACAGCCCAGTCCACTGTTAAGTATCATGTACCAGTAGTCCAGTCACCTCCCCAAAGTCCTATCTATGAGCACATGAAGCTTTGTAGGGGTTGCAGGGATATCTAGATATAAACATAACAAAGTTTGATTGATTTCAGAGTTTCTGTTCTTGGACAAAAAGCAGTCATTAATCTTAATTATGATTAATATAATAGAATGAAAAGGTAAATTTAAGCATGTGTAATTATATGCAATACTATGTATTTGTAATTTGTAATTTTATACTGTAAACAAGTATCATTTCTCTATTTAAATCTAACAGTTCCTAAAGCTTTACTAATAGCTGTTGCAACAGCATTTGCTGTTTTTTTAATTCTTTGAAGACCTGTATTGTTACTAATACTCCAATTCATCAAAGATTTTTATTTCAACAAAATAAGGATGACTTAACAAAAGGATTTGTATGTGAGAATACAGGATAAAAGAGCACTCAGAGTGTATGTTTCCATCAGAAAGACACAGTACAAGCATGCCAAGAGAACAAACTACACACAGCCAATCAAAGCTCCAGCATGGCTCTAGGAAGCTTGCCCAAGTGAAAAGTAAAGAAGAAGCTTGTGTGAAAGAAATGAGTAAAATGAAATATTTTCTGTTTTTGAATTTGTTTGCTTCATTTCAATCACTGCTGATTTATGTCTCATTTCTTTATTCACGACTAGCAACCTCCTATAGATAAAAATGCCTCAAAATCTGGAGTAGATTTCCTTGTCTACTAACATCAGTTTATCTACTTGGATTCTTTTAATCCAAGACTTCCAGGACAGCAATTAAACTCATTTTCTTGAAACAAAATATTTGTTAACCTAGTCTCCTTGTTGCTGTTTTATTTTAGATGACAATAGAAGCATCTGCAATAATCAGAATTTGAGAAGCCAAGTCCGTAAATAGTTTTGACAGTCCTTCCAAGTTTAGTTCTTCTGTTTTATTATTCAGATCTTATTTTAGTGAAATTATTAAACAATTTCTAAATCATCTTCTATGGAAAAATCTAGTTATATTTCCATTCTCTGTTAAAGTTACATCTCTCCATTGGTTAGAGGTGAAGGTCTTCTTCATTTACTTGTCATTGTGATAGAAACTACCTTTTAAAAGTTAACTTATCTTTTATTTGGGGGCTAGAATCTTTGTATTACTTGTATAGAGAGAAGAGAAAGGCAGGTAAGACCATTTGAAATGGTTTTAATGCCCCCAAATATGGGTAATCGTTGATTAATTACAAGAGTATTGTCTCTATTTTTTATGAAAATAGTGGTGTAAACTACATTTTCAAGAATTTTATTACTTTATTGAAAAACATTTTGTCTACATTTTAATAGTAGCTTTATTATAAAAAGTTTCAAGTTAAAGGTAAATGTGCTACTAAATAACACAGATCTCTCTTTTTCACAACAGGATTTCCTCTCCAAAATACTTTATAAAAGAAATTAATGGAAAGGAATTATGTATATAGTGAGTTCATTAGACTTTTTCTGAAATTGATAACTTACAAAAATAATTAAGAACTACATCTTTTTCCATAGACTGTCTCAAGTAATTATGATAGTTCTCAGAAAATCCAGTATAGTACAGTAAACTCAGTGGTTGAGCTTTTGATTCCAGTAGCAATAAATAAAAGTAGATACTTAAATACCTTTAAGATTTTATTTAACTTCTAAATGCTAACTGTTGACACAGCGTCCTCCCCTTTTCTTTGCCTGTGGGTCTGCTTATTGGTGTTACATGTTTTGTGTGTGTGTTTGTGTGTGTATACTCAACTCACATCTCAAATATATTTTGTATTTTTTATAACTTGTTTCTTCAAAGAGGGACACATTAAGCTACTTATAAAGAAACTTGAGTGCAGAATTCTTGTGAGATTACTTCTCAAGTAGGAATCTGTGGAGGTAGTTTTTAGTTGACAGTCATGGGGGGGTTGGGGGTGTTGAGGGTGGAACTCAGTGATGATAAACATCTTACCATGTGTTGAGCGTGTTGTCCTGTAGTACAGTGGAGAACGTGTTGTCCTGCAGTACAGTGGAGAATTTTCTGGCCCCAAATCCCAATGACACACACCCCCTCTTAAAAACAGGTACCTTTTCTCATTGTTTTAGAGTTTTGCCCCATCTTTTATAGTTTTCTTGTCAATCCCTAATTTGACAACTGCTTTGTAAAAACAATTCATTTAAATCAAGTCTTTCCAAAAGTTTAGCTTTTGTCACATAGAAACCATCACTTTTTCTAGGCTCTTATTTTATGGATCTAAATGATATTTAATTAAACAAATTTTAGAGTAATCAATAGCAGACCCTCGATAAGTAAACTACCAAATAGTGGAGTAAAATATCAACTGGGATGAATTGAGGAAAAAGTGACCGAAAGGATCTAGTGCCAGAAGCAGGAGTATGCAGCATCACAGAAGGCACAGAAGCAAAGATTTTCAAAAACAGAGGTGAAATTGTCATATACAATTTGTAAGAAATGAATTGAAAAATGTTCGTTGCGGGCCCAGATGTGGCTCAGTGGCGTGCCGCCTGCCTGGCAAGTGCAAGGCTCTGGGTTTGATTCCTGGTACCAAAAAAGACTAAAGTAAGAAAAGACAAAAAAAAAGCCCCTTACAGAACAAAAAAAGAAAAATGTTCATTGGATTTAACAGGTAGGATTAGCACTAAATTTAGCACTCAGTTTAAGTAGAGTTGTAGATCTGAAACAGACTGCAGATTCTGGCCTGAGAGCAGGATAAAGCAGAAAAAGTCAATATGGTCTCCATTTTAAAGAAATTTACATGAGAATGATAGGAAACATATTGAGTAATGCTTAAAAGAGAATGTGGGTCAGTGGAGGACTTTATTTTTGTTAAGCTATAAGATATTTATATAGATAGGACATTGAAGGAGATAATTACAGATAATCAGACACAGGAGAAAATTAAGCATGTCCGTCTAAGAAGTATGACAAGGATACCTCATAAGCTTGAAGAAAATTTATAGGTATAGATACTTTAAGATGTGGAGACAGAAAGGATATATTGACTAGTAATGTCAATTTGATTTCTAAATTAGGAAACAGAATTGTCTCTAGCAAAAGGGTTTGGTGTAAAGGTATGAGAAAGCTACAAGGTTAAAAGGTAGAAATATTGGGGCTAAAAATTGTAGAGATGCAAAGAGTGGCAGGGGATGATAGTGTGGCCATGGAATCTCGGACATCACTGTTGAGAAGAGCCATCTGACAACCTAGGGCGTCCATCCAAGTTTATGGCAGGGCGTAGGATAAAGAGTTTCAAAGATCACAGTGAGTGAGGTATTCCACTGCAGGGCTGTCTGAATGGAGAATAAAGGACTGCAATTGGAAAATAGTGTTGAGAAGCCTAGAAGATACAGGTAGTACCAAGGTAAAAGATGATTAACTGTAAAGAAATATTCTCATGGAAGAGCCAAATTTATCTCAAACAAATCTTAGGAGGAAGCAGTCTGCCAACAGTTAGGGCAGTTTGTCCACCAGGGATTGAATGTTTCAGAAGCTACAGTAAAAACTGGGACAGAAAGTTAATGATCAACTAGGTCAGTTTTTAGTTACTTTCTCCTTACTGGGACTCAATACCAATACCAGCAAGTTAAAAGAGGAGACACTTACTTTGGCTCACAGTTTAGAAGTTTCGGTCCTCGCATGTGGAAAGGTGTAGCACAGAGGAAAGCTGCTTATGTCAATTGGTAGCCAGGAAACAGAGAGAAAAGGAAGGAGCCAGGGAGGGAAATATGCCTTTCCAAGTCATTCCCTCAGTGACTTTATCCTCCAGTCAGATCCTGCCTCCTAAGAGTAAGTCAACTATACTGCCCCCATAATCTAGTCACCTTTCAAAAGCTCCACCTATGAACACAAGAAACTTTGGGGGGACATCTAGACATACACTATATCTCCTTTTGTTTGGGCTTATTCTTCTTAGCATAACCTTTTTAAGGCTCATCCATATTGTGGGATGCATTGTAACATTTTTTTAATGGCTGAATAGTATATATTGATATTTGGTTGTTTCCACCTTTTGGCTGTTATGAACATTGCTGCAGTGAACACTGATGGATGGTAACTACTTGAATTTCTGTTTTCAATTCTTGTAGGTATATACCTAGGAATAGAATTACTGGGTCATCTGTTGGCTTTTTGAAAAATGACCAAACTGTTTTCTAGAGCACCTCTCTCTCACTATATTGTAAAATATACTAAAAATGTACCCTAGTTTCTCCACATCCTCACTAACATGTTATTTTCCATTTTTAAAAAAATTTCATCTATGATAATGAGAAATATGTAGGTTAAATAAGTGAATGTGATTTTTTACATAGTGGAACATTATTTATTAGGAAAAGTGAAAAACTTCATCTACTTATGTCAACATAAATAAGTCAAAACATTGAGTGGCAGAAACAAGTTACAAAATAATAGGTATAATTGTACTTATTTTTTTAATGCATAATACAACATTTTATATGGGAATGATAGACACCAACGTCAGTGTAGTTACTTTAGAGATACAAAAAATAGAACGGGATTGAGGCAGAGTTTCAAAAGATAATATAAGCTCTACAACTTTGTGCACATAAGCATACATGTGTGAGCTTTTCCTTAAAATAAAGTGACAAAATTTTAACATCCGGGTGATAGTTATATATTATTTCTCATACTCTTTCTGGTGTTTATAATATTAGATTTTTATTAAAAATATATGTGCAGTAAGTAGGCAACTATTGTAGTTTTCTTGAAGGGACAATCTTTAGGAAAGTGATACCATTAAAATTTTACAAGTCCTTTAGGAAAGCATATTCAGTTATATTAATGCTTGTATATTATTATGACAACTTCAGTTAGATGAAAGCTGTGTAACTGCATGAGTACAGTAGTCGGTCTGAGAAGGAAAAGGTATGGGAAGGGAATAAAATAAAGACTCAAATATAATTTTTTTTTGTTACTTGGTTTATTTACTTTTAAATATTACCGTATTTTTAGAAAAGGAAAATACAATAATTCAATACTTTAAAACCCATAAGAAATACCCTCCCAAATGCCTGTTGAATTAGAAGATCCAATGAAGAAAGAAAAAGTTTTCTTGTTTTATTGCGTTCAGGGAAAAATAACCAAACTACCACCAACTGAATAAAAGTTAAAGGTTTTTTTTTTTGTACTGGGGATCAAACTCAGGGCCTTATGCTTTGTAGGCAAGCACTTTAATTACTTAGCTAAATCCCCAGTCCCAAAAGGTTTTTTATATTATGGAAAATATGATTTATTGCTTACCATGAAGCAACAAAGCAAGAAATATGCACTGTATCTATAGTTTTATTACTCTCATGTCTCTTTTTGTTTTATTTAGCTGGTCATCTGACTTTTGAATGCCGTAATTTTCTCCGGGTAGATCCCAAAAGAGACATAGTTTTGGATGTCAGCAGTACAAGCAGTGAAGATAGTGATGAAGAGAATGAAGAACTGAATAAGTTGCAGGCATTACAGGAAAAACGTAAGCAATATTTTTTTCTTTCATTCTTTAAAAATGTTTCTTAAATGTTCTACTGTGTTATATCATGCTTATATATCATACTTATTATTAGAATAGCTTTTCTGTTTTATGTAAGAATTAGTGCGTAAGTTAGAAAATGGGTCTTAAAATTATAATTTGCTGAAGAATAAACACTGAGCAGAGATGCAGCCAGGAAGCAAGTCCCTTTCTGACTCCAGAGCCCATGTTTTGCTTTTTGGTTGTTTTTTTTTCCATTGCACTAGGAAGTGTCACATTTAGAGAGTCTGATTTAAGACTTGGTTTCTAGCTCCATCTGACTATTTTTCTAGCATGTAACTTTTAGCAAGTCTTCTAACTGCTCTGCACCTCAGCTTCTTTGTAGGATGAGACAAAGGATGGATCATCAAATCATACCCACAAAGATCAGAGGTCTTAGCTGGTATCAAGCTTCACAAATGATCTCTAGTATACAAATAATCATGAAGCACAGATAAAGCAGTGAGAATTCTGGAACTGTCAGTACTGCTTCCCATGTGTTTTCTTTCTACTTCAGGTTTCAGTCTGGTCAAGATTAATGTAAGAAATTTCTATATTACTTAAAATCTAAAAAAAAATTTCGAGAGGGTGGTTCTGGAGAATGAACTCAGATCTTTGTGCTTGCTAGGCAAGTGCTCTACCCCTGAGCTAAGTTCCCAACCCCGGCAAAATAAAATTTGATTGCAAAACATCTTGTATATAAAACAGCTCATTCTTACAATGGGGTTTTTATTTATAAAATGTGACGCCTTAACTACTTTATCAACTACAAAATTTCATATGGTACATATCACAGAAGTAAAGTACAACTTCTTTAGATATGGGCATTGGTATGGGATGGAAGAGTTACAAATATTAAACTAATTGTATTTTAGATCATCAGAAAACAGAAACGAAGTTTTAAAAATTTAGCCTTTCCATATTATGTTCAATTAGGTAAGCGAAGAAGTTAAATGTAAGGTCCTAGGGCAAGATGAGAAGATAGAAGGGAGAGAGAATCTCAGAGTGAACGAGTCATATTACATATGAGTATATACAGGTTCAGAGGAATGATGGTTGATTGAATTTGCACTCTTACTTTTGATTCCTACTGAAGCATCACTAAAATGACAATAGGGAAAAAACTTTCTCAGAGTTTCTCACAAGAAACTCTCAAAATGGGACAGGAGGCAATAGCAACATTTTAGAAACTGGAAAGGGGATGGGTTAATGATAACTGACTGCACACTCGAAAAGCTTAATCCTTTAGTGGTGTGGAATGCTTAAAAGTAACCTGATACATATCTGAAACCCCCTAAACGTATGATAATTAGTATTCATGGTTATCTAAGTGGGGTTGAGTATAAGGATAAAAACAGAAAGATTAGTCTCAAGGACTTAGATCCTCAGTTCTCTTCACCTACTCACTGAAGCCAAATGGCTTCCCATCATCACCCCAATTGACTACTGAAGGTTTTATTTTCTAGACAGGATTTAAAAAAAAAAGAAAAGGTCTTGAGACTGGAACAGAACATGCATAGCTGAAAAGGAGTAAGCTGAATGTCAGATACAGAATGCTGATCCAGCCCTCTTCATCTATTTGGTTCCAACATTTATCACTCATGCAGAAGATTAGCGGGTTCTTCTCTGGGAAATCTGACCAGTTTAAGAAGAGAGACCTAAAGATTCTGACAGCAGGAATTTTTCAAGAGCATGACCTAGCCAGATAACCAGAAAAGGCAATGTTGCAAATATCATTTGTTCAGACTTCTAGTCAGCTTTTAGACAATCAGGAATTAGCAGATTTTTAAGAGAAGCCTCATGTGAAATATGGGCATGCCTCATTAACAAAAGGGATATATTCCCAGAAATGCACCATTACACAATTTTGTCATTATGCAAACATCATAGAGTATACTTAATACAGACCTCGATGGTATAGTCTACTGCACACCTAGGATATACTGTATAAACTATCATACATATGGTCTATCGTTGATCAAAACATCATTATTTAGCACATGACTATATATATACCAAAGCTAACACACACAAAAAAAATCAACTTGAAGGATATAAACTGTATGATGAAGAATGTATAACAAAAAATCAATCAGGAAGCATGAATATGGTACTATTAAAAACCAAAAAGGAAAAAAAAGAATATTCAGAAATTTAAGATGACATGGAAAACTTCAGATAGAATTGGAAAATACAGTTGAAGAAATCCAAAAAGAGCAAAAAAAAAAAAAAAAAAAGAGAGAGTGGAGGGAAGAAAATAAAATTAAAGTACCAGTCTAGGAGTACTTCATTGAATTGAATTCAGAAGGAGAAGAATCAGCTTTCAGATTGACAGTGTTCCACAAGTACCAGATACCTTGTATGGTGATGAAAATACACCTGCACCATCATAGAATTAAAACAGGTCATCAGTGAAGGATCAGGAGTCAGAGTAGTTTTAGATTTCTCTAAAGCAGTACTAGAAACTAATAGATGTGAATAATGCCTTCAAAGTTTTTTGAAGGAAAATTATATTCAAATGAGAATGATAATTCTCATCCAAATCATTAACTGGGTATAAAAGTAAAATAAACATGTTTTCACATATTTCAAAGGAAAATATACTTCTTACATACTCTTTCTTGGAAAAACCTATGGAATTAAGTACATAATAAGTATGGAATAAGCTTTACAGTAAAAGAGTAGACCAAGGGAAAGAGACATGAAATATGGAAAATAGGAGAAATTAAAAGGGAATCTCCAGGATACTGTGTTGAATCTATAGATTGCTTTGGGTAGGACGAGTCTTAAAAATTATTATTCCAATACATGAACACAGGATATCTCTTCATTTACGTATTTCTGATTTAATTTTTCATCACATTTTATAGTTTTCAATGTAGAAGTCCTTCATGTCCTTGGTTAAGTTCATTCCTAAGTTTTTTTGGGGTGTTTTTGATGCTATTGTAAAAGAAATTGTTCTCTTAATTTCTTTTTAGATAATTCATTGTTAGTCCAGAGAAATACGACTGATTTTTGTACCTTGGTCTCGTACCCTACATATCTGCTGAATTCATTTATTAGTTATAACTCCCATTAGGAAAACAGAGCAGGCCCAAATAAATAACCTTATGAGAAACCTTAAGGTAGTTGAAAAACAATGACAAACCAGTCCCAAACCAAAATTAAGGAGGAAAATTATAAAGATGAAAGTGGAAATCAATGAAATTGAGACTAAAGAAAAATTAATGAATCAAAGAGCTGGTTCTTCAAAAGAATAAATAAAATAGACAAGTGCTTCAAGAGAAAGAAAAGACTCATATCAAAGCAATTAGAAATGACAAAGGTGAAATCACAACAGACACTATTGAAATCCAGAAGATAGAAAATTAGAAAATTTTGAAGAAATGGATAAATTCCTAGACACATAAAAACTACCCAAACTAACCCAAGAAGACATAAATATACCTAACAGCCCAGTAACAAGCAATGAAATTGATTCAGTAATAAAGAATCAACCAACTAAAAAGGCCCAGGACTAGATGGACTCATGGCTGAATTCTACAAAACATTTATTGATGTCATATTACCAGTACTCTTCGAGCTCTTCAAAGAAATTGAAAAGGATGGAGTGCACCCAAACTCATTTATGGAAGCCACTATCACTGATCCCAAAAGCAGATAGAGATCCAACTATAAAAGAGAACTATAGATCAATCTCTTTAATGGACACAGATGTAAAAGTCCTCAGCAAGATATTAGCAAATAGAATGTAATGCATTATCAAAAAGATCATACATCATGATCAAGTAGGTTTCATCCCAGAGATGCAAGGATGGTTCAACAGATGCAAGTCAATAAATGTAATACACCATATAAACAGGAGCAAGATCAAAAACCACATGGTCATATCAATAGATACAGAAAAGACTTTCATCAAAATCCAACATCCCTTCATGATAAAAATCCTGAAGAAAACAGGCATAGAAGGACCATACCTTAATATGATAAAGGCAAACCAATAGCCAGCATCATACTAAATAGAGAAAAACTAAAAGCATTTCCCCTAAAATCAGGACCAAGACGAGGATACCCACTTTCACCTCTGTTATTTAAATAGTACTTGAAACATTACCCAGAGCAATTTGACAAGAGAAAGAAAGAAATGGGACACACGTAGAAAAGAACTCAAATTATCACTAATTACAGATAACATGATACTCTACATAGAAAACCCAAAGAACTCCACCAAAAAAAACTTAGACTAAGTTATTTCAGCAAAGCAGCAGGATGCAAGATCAGCACACAAAAATCTTTAGCATTTGTATATATCAACAATGAACAGAATCAGAAGGAAATTCTGAAAACACTACCATTCGCTGTCACTTTTCAGGAAAATGAAATACCTAGGAATTAACCTAAGGAAGTGAAAGACCTGTACAAAGAAAACTACAATAGGAAGTTTTCTCTGAGGAAGGAGTTTGAAGAAGACATCAAAAGATGGAAAGATGTCCCTTGCTCTGGTTATGCAGAACCAATATTGTCAAAATGACCATACTTCCAAAACTTACAGAGATTCAGTGTAATCCCAGTCAAAATACTAACAGCATACTTTATCGATCTAGAAAAACCAATCCCCAAATTCACATGGAAGCAGAAGAGACCTGAATAGCAAAAGCAATTTTGGGCAATAAGAGCAAAGCTGGTGGCATAGCAATACCAGACTTCAAGCTGTACTACAAAGCAATAGTGATAAAAAACAGCATGGTACTAAAACAAAAACAGACACATGGATCAATGAAACCGAATAGAGGATACAGAAACCTCTCTGGACATATTCAACCATCTGATCTTTGACAAAGGATTCAAAAGCATACAATGGAGGAAAGATAGCCTATTCAATAAATGATGTTGGGAAAACTGGTTATCTGTTTGTAGAAAAATGAAACTAGACCCTTATTTCTCACCATGTACTAAATTAAAATCAAAATGGATCAAAGATCTAAACATTGAAACAAATATTAAACCTTCTGGAAGGTAAAATAGGTAAAATACTTGAAGACATAGGGGTAGGAAAAGATTTCTAAAGAGAACTTGCACAAGAAATAGCAAGACTCAACAAATGGAATTATATTGGACTACAAAGCTTCTGTACAGCAAAAGAATCAGAAGAGTGAAAAGAAAACCTACAAAATGGGGGAAAAATTTTTGCCAGCTACTCCTCAGACAGAGGACTAATATCTAGAATATATAAAGAACTCAAAAAATTAAACCATATAAAATTAAAGACCCAGTCAAGAAATGGGCTAGAGAAATGAACAGACACTTCACAGAGAAAGAAATACAGTTGGTTAACAAATATATGAAAAAATGCTCAACCTCTCTGGCCATTAGAGAAATGCAAATTAAAACAACACTAAGATTCCATTTTACTCCAGAAAGAACAGCAGTTGTTAGGAATCAAACAATAACAAATGCTGGCATGGCTGTGGGGAGAGAGGAACCCTCCTGCATTGTTGGTGGGAATGAAAAATAGTACAACCATTATGGAAATTATGGAGATTTCTCAACTGAAATTAGAAATTCCATATGACCCAACTATTCCTCTGCTAGGTGTCTTCCCCAAACAGCTCAACTCATTTTACTACAATGATACATGCATACCAATGTTTATAGCAGCATAATTTGTAATGGCTAAGTCCTGGAAGCAGCCTGTATACCCATCACCAGATGATTGGATAAACAAAAAGTGTTATCTGTATATAGTGGAATACTATTCTGCTATAATGAATGACAAGTTTGAGGCATTTGTAGGAAAATGGATGCACCTGGAAAATACCGAGTGAAATAAATCAGATACACAAACTTAAATACCATATGATATTGCTCATTTGAGTGAGACAAAATACAAGCAAAGAAAATGATAAAGGATGGACAGAAATGGACAGGGGGGTAGATCTCATACAATAGGAAAGTGGTCCTAACAACAAATATGTAAAAGGTGATAGGGGAATTGAAGGAGGAGGGCAGAAGGGAAGGGAATTTTACAAAAAAAAGCTGTAATTTATACATGTAACTGCTCCTTAAGATAATTGTAAACTGCTGGAATTACAAACATGTACTAATTAAAAAAAAAAAAAAAGCTAATGTGACTATTTTATTGCCTGATCCAATATTCTTTAAAACAAAGAATACTACCAAGAAAAAAATTTTTTTCATAATGATAAAAAGGTTATTTAGCCAAGAGGACACTTCTCTTAATAGTGTCACTAGACAATAAAATCAGTAAAGAGATAGAAAAGCTGAATAACACTATCAACAGCTTGACTGATTGAACCTTTATATAACACCTCACCCAACAACAGCAAAACAGTATTTTCTCTCACTGTACCATGTCTTTTTATCTTCTTCACAGGTCTTTAACAAAGCACATTTTTTATTTTGATGAAGTTTAATTTAGCAGTTTTCTTCTGAGGTAGATTATGCGTTTGGTGTCAAGTATAAGAACTCTTTACTTATCTCCAATCCCAAAGATGTTCTCCTATAGTTCTTTTCCTGAGTTTTACATTTTACATTTAAGTCTATGATCCATTTTTAGTTGAGAGACATAAATGGAGAGACATATGGTGTGGACATCATATTGTGAGGAATCAGTTTATCCAGTTCAAAGTTTAGTATACAGCTATGTTAATCAGATTAAGTGGCATTAGTGCAGGGAAAGATACACAGATTAGTAGAAAAGAACAGTGGATCTAGAAACAAAAGCGCACACACAGTGACCAATTATTTGGCAAAAATATGAAGTAATCAATGGAGGAAACAGCCTTTTAGTTAAATGATGCTAGAACAACTGGACATTCTGAGGGGGCAGATTAGTTAAGTGTCCTACTTCTGAAGTTCTTCTTATAAAATATCTAATATAATATAGAACTTTAGTTTTCCTTTGATTAGTATTTGTGTGGCATGATTTATCACTTTCCATCCTTTTTCTTTCAAAATGTCTATATCATTGAATTTGAAGTGGTTTTCTTATATGGCATATACTTTATTCACATTTATAAATCTGTTCTACCAACCTCTGTGTTTTAATCATTACACTTATAATATTTAAATGTACTGTATTTATATGTTAGGGCTTAAGTCTGCAATCTTATTTGTATTATGTTCATTCTGGTTTTTAAAAATTTTTAATTTTCATCATCACATGTTTGCAGTACATCATGATTACATTTATTGTGGGGAATTGGTACATGTATATAACACATCTCAATTGTTTTTTCCCTCTCCCTTTCACCTCCTTTTTCTTAAAATCATTTTTTGCCAGCATCAGATTCATTTATGCATTTTAAAGTCCTTACAAAGTTAATTATCATACATACAGATTAAAGGCCAGACTAACAGGCCAAAAAAAAAGATAAAACACATAAGACTAAATCAAAGTACACTTTTAGGTACATTATCCATGTTGGATTACAATAACTTTTTTCTCTCTCTTTTTTTTTTCTATTATCTGTCTTTTAGTTTGCACTTTATTTCTATATTGGGTTTCTCATAAAAGAGAAACTATGCAATATTTAAGCTTGTGTGTCTGATTTACTTCACTTAATATTATGGTCTCAATGTTATTCTCTTTTTTTGTCTGTTTTCTTTTTTCTGCCTTCATGTGGGTTACTGAACATTTTGTTGCGTTCCATTTTGTTTTCTATATAGTGTCTTTGAATGTATCTACTACAATGTTTTTAAATTTTTCTATGGTGTTTTATATATGTTTGTTAATAGCTGCTCTGAATACTACATTTTATATATTAATTTACCACAGTCTAGAAGTATTGTCGTTATGCCAGTGACATGAAAAAACTTGACCTCTCTTTGTATCACTTTACCCTCTCTCATTTACAGTGGGAGATACTTAATTGTCCTAAATATTTCGTATACGTACATTTAGAACCACATCAGCTGTTATAATTTATGCTTGGATCATCAAACATAACTTAGAAACTCAAGAAAAAAAGGGAAACCTATTATATTTATGATAGTCTGACTGTGTTCTTTCTTCCTTGTCAGTGTTATAAGGCTGCTTCTTTTATCATCATTTTTGGCATTTAGAGAACATCTTTTACCCCTTCTTTTAAGGAATGCCTGCTGTCGGCAAGTTTTTTCAGTTTATTTTCATTGGAGAAAGTGTTGTAGAGCAGTCCTGGTTGACATAATTTGATACAGCCTGAGAAATTATCCCTATACATAATTTATTATTTGTTCTCCTTTCAAGATTTTTCTTTTGTCATTCATTTTCAAAAGTTCAGTTATGATGTATGTTGATGTGAATTTCTTTAGATTTACCCTGTTGGGGTTCACTCAGCTTTTTGAATCTGGGTTTCTGTCTCATGCCAAATTAGAGAAATGTATAGCCAGTATTTGTACAATACTTTTTCAGCCCCACCTTTTTTCTCCTCTCCTTTCAAAACTCCAGTGATACAAATATTAGATCTTTTGTTATTTCCCACAGGCCCCTGAAGTTCTGTTCATTTTTTTTTCTAAAGTCTGTTTTGATCATTTCCATGTCATTAAGATAGATGAGCTTCAAAAATCGTGTCATTCATTCTACTTAAAACAGCATAAGAATCTCTCCCAGGATTCCACTGTTGTATTCTTTTAGCGCTTCTCTCATCCTGGAGAGAGATCTGGGGGCAGCTGGTGTTAACCAGTTCTTAAAAAGCTGCTGGAATAACTGACAGAATCCACAAAAACAGATAGCCTATAAAACTTAGTTTTGCAATTTCTGAGTCTCCATATGTTCACTGTCATTTGATTTTGTGTGTATGTGGTAGGGGGGTGCATCTGGGGATAGGACCCAGGCCTCATGCATACTAGCTTCTACCACTGACCCGCATCCCTAGCTTCAGAGTGTGTGTGTGTGTGTGTGTGTGTGTGTGTGTGTGAGATATCTATGGAGAGATTTTCTACTAACCCTCACATCTTTATATGTTGAAGATATCATCATTATAGTCTACCTGCTATGAAAACAAAATGCCTGTTTGAGGCTCCTGTCATTTGGCTTCGACACCTATTCCCATTTTTGTTATCTTCATCTAGTTAACCAACAACTACAATGTTTTTAAAATGATATACATGCCATATTAGTGTACAGAGTTGTGGTGATTGTATTTTTCTCTCTCTTCTCTTTCCCCACAGGAATAAATGAAGAAGAGGAGAAGAAAAAGGAGAAAAATAAAGAGAAAATCAAATTGAAAAAGAAAAGGAAAAGGTATTTTTTAAGTAGCATATTATTAAAAATAAAGTAGGATTGTGAATACAGGGAGGATTCTAAAATTTTATTTTTCATGCTTAGTCCATTTAATTTATTGTTAATATGTTCTTAAGGAAAGTTAGGTGTTCAGTTATTTCAGTAAAATAGCAAAGTCCCTCATGTTAGTAATCAAAAATAAAGTCAATATTGAACCCCCTGAAATTTTATTTTTGGAATACAGTAAATCAAGGTACAACATCCCCTCTTCTTTTATATATTCTATTTATTTCATTTTTGAGCAGCGGCTAAGCTTTTAACTGGACACACCTAACTGCACACATATTTTGTTGTCCAGTAGATGAAATTGGAGCTGGAATATGTATATTATTTTAATATCATTATCATGGCTAAGAAAATAATTTATTCATAGAATTTAATGTAATTTGTCAAGCTAAAAGTTCCTTTAGGTCTTTCAGAACCCTTATCAGCCACCTGTGAATTTTTACTGTTAACTCTTTTAACAACTAACTAGTTAAAGAAATTATCAAAAATAGTAAGAGGCAACTTTTCTCTGGTTAAGGAGGGAATAAATACACACATACAGACATTGTTGAAGCGCTTGGCCATTGTTAGGTCTAGTTTAGACCCAGCTGTCTCCCAGATCAGGTTCACTTTGTAGCTTTTATGAAGCATTTAATTTCATGTACTTTAAAACCTGTGGTAGCTTGTAAAGTAGAAAAGTTAGATCACTTTCAGGAGTTAGGAGTTAAATAATAATCTTTAACATAAAAACTGCTAGGAACACAGAGCTCTGAATTTCTAGCTTAGTGCATTGTTGAATTATTTGTGCTAAAACAGCATAGTGGATTGCTTATGGGAAATGTGAGATTATTTGTTGTCTTCCAAGTTCTGATATACCTGTTTTATAGGAAAAGATTATTTACTCAGTTCTGTCTTGAGCCTCACAGATTTTAGACAAACCCTGAAATTAAATGAACTTTTCTATGTACAGTACTTAAAGATGATAATGATACCTAATAGTGTGCTATGTTACAGCCTAAAATTTTGCCTTAAAAAATGAGAATTCAGGATCAAAAAGACAGAGAAAAAAGTACAGGCAGACAAGTAGCTCTAGTCGGAATTCAGAGGTCAAGTGAAGGGTGGTTTTTGAAACAGCAAAGCAAGCTAGGCAATTGGTGTGTACTGTAATCCCACCACTCTGGGAGACTGAGGCAGAAAGATGAGTTGAAACCCAGCCTGGGCAACTTAGCAACTTATCCAGATCCTATCTCAAAATAAAAAATTTTAAAAGGCCCAGGGAAGAGGGATGTAGACCTGGGTTCTATCTCCAGTAATGCAAAAAAAAAAAAAAAAAAAAGACACAAAACAGACAAGATCTGACAATAGCAAAGCTGAAGAGAAGCCAGACAGTACATGAGAAAATAAGCTTGGCAGGTGGTCAGAAGTCTGTGAAAGACAGATCAGATAGAGAGAAGGATACAACATTCCAGACATGAGGCAGCTCTGAGCCAGGGAATTCACACAGGTCATTCTGCAGACCTGAGATCCCTCAAAACCTTGAAGTCTGGTGCATTTAATTTGCACCTGCCTTACATCTGTCTCAGGATTTCTTAGCTGCAGTTTTAACTCCTAATATGTGGATCATTAAACTGACTTTTAAGATGCCAGTTTATTTTCGATGAACTCAGTTTCTGTCTTGTCACACATATTTTGGATTTGGGTAGAGGTAAGATGTTACACACCTCTTCTATGTAAAATCTGAAATGTTGCCTTTTTCTGGTTTTTTAAAAATTTCTTCTCTTCATCTTCAAGTAAAGAATTTTATGTTTTTGCCCTAATGTCATGTTAGAGTCTTATAACAACACTAAATTTTTTTTGGGGGGGCTGGGGATTTAGCTCAGTGGTTAGAGTGCTTGCCTTGCAAGCACAAGGCCCTGAGTTCGATCCCCGGCACCACCAAAAAAAAAAAAAAAAAAAGAAATTTTTTTTTTTTTTACAATTTACAATAATAAATCAGCCTCATTCATTTACATAAAGTATTCATTTAAAAGCATCTTTTCTGTAACTAATGAAGATTATTTTATAATGCAGGTATTCATTTGTATCACTCTGCATCTAGAGTGCAGATGACTTGAAAAATCAAAGGAATTATAAAAGTGCTTTTTTCATTAATAGTCAGCTTTTGTTCATTTATACTAATGTATAGTTATAGCCTTTTTATATGTATGTATAATTGCATCTTTTTGTGGCACTTTTAAGAGAATATGCTAACAGGTTATTATATATGCAAGTGAATTGTGTATATAATAAAGCTTGATGACTACCTCTTTGTTTGCCTTATAAGATTTTGAAGGATAACACAGCATAAAAAAACTGAAAATCTGGTTGAGGATTTGAGTGCTTGCCTAGCAAGCACAAGGCCCTGAGTTTGATCCCTGGCACCAAAAACAAACAAACAAACTAACAAAATAACCCTGAAAAATCACAGAGAAATAATTTCATCCTTCCTGAATTTAAAACTCCTTACTAACATTGAATAGAATAGAAAAATTAGTCTGTTGATTTCTATGCTCAGTATCAAAAATTCTGAATTCAGCATTTTAAGAGAATACAATGCACAATTTGAGTTTATGTTTATATCCTCTCCTTACTCCAGGAAGAATTTAAAGCAATTTAAATTTACCTACTAGTCCTAAATACAATTTTCAGCCATGTCTTATTGCTCATAGGTCGTATTCTAGTTCCACTGAAGACAACTCTTCTAAACAAAAGAAACAAAAATACCAGAAGAAAGAAAAGAAAAAAGAAAAAAAGAACAAATCAAAAAAAGGGAAACATCACAAAAAGGAAAAAAAGAAGAGAAAAAAGGAAAAGCATTCTTCTACCCCTAATCGTTCTGAATTCACAAGAAAGTAACTGAGACTTTGCCTAAGTCATTAAATTTAAAATGTCATCTTTAAAAATTGCCCTTTCTTGAATTTTGTTGTATAATTATGCTTTACAATAAGCTCCACCCTTTTTCATATAGACATTTTTCATTGGTGGGAGCATTATCCCTTTGACCATCTGTGTTTAAGTAAGTCTTGTTAATTGATAGCTATGCCCAAATATAGATATGTATAGAGCACATTATTTTTGGTATTTGTATCTGTTTGGCTAGTGTTATTACTTCCTAAATGATTGTAAATGGCTTTTGTACAGTCAACACAAGTAATCTACCTAGCAGTTAATGAATATTCCTGAACCAAGTATCCACATTTCAGTGATGAAGCTAGGTAGGAGGTAATGATTTGTTGTTGATGCTGAAAAATTTAATAGCTTTATATACTGTGACATAATATATAAAGATAGTGAAATTCTTTACTCTGGATTTTAAAATCTCTAGACTTTTTTAAATATCATAGGAGATGAAACTGCTTTACTGGTCTTGAGTAGTACTTTTTAAATGAGTGGTGTCTGCAGGAAGATGATAATGAAAACATTTATAACAAAGTTTCATTGCTTTATGAAATGCAGAGTTTCTAGTACCTGCTGCCTTTTTTAAAAAATAACAATTAAAATATTTCTTCCTTGTTTAGAGACCAGTTCAACCTGTAAGAAAGTGTGGCAGAGATGATGCTATGTTGGTCAGTTTTTAGGGTAGACTTCTGGGTTTTACAAATGTGCCATATTGGCATGTCTTACAGAAATACCTCAGACAGAAATTTTATTTAGGAAGACAGCCAAATCTTGATTAGAACTGGTATTTATTATATTTAGTAAGTAAACATTATGAAGCTTATGTCTGAGTACTGTGGAAAATTTTTTATAAATATTACCATATGTATCTCTTTTGTCTGAAATGATTTAGTTTTGAAGCAAGTTTCACACTGATTTCCTGGTTTCATAAATAACAAGTTTGAGATGTTTCCCTCTTACTTCAGTCACAAATATCAGTAGAAGTGACAAAAATTTAGAATTAAGAATTTATTCTGTACTTTTTAAAATTTAAGAACCAGGTAGTTGCATCATGGAAGCCTTTATGTAACAGTGGAAATTTTCTATGAGTAAACATTTTCACATGCATATTAATAGATATGTTTCTTACATTTTTAATTTCACAGTGATCAGTGTTACTTAATTTGCTTAATACTTATTATTCCTAATACCCAATAAACTAAATGTTTATATTAACAACATTGAAACTCAGCCTGTTATCATGGGAACCCACCAAAGATCCCAAGTACCTCACTGTGGTGCACTTAAAAGTTTCCATATTGGTAATTTACAGACATGGCTCCAGGTGAATTCATGATAATGAAATCAGCTAAGTTTACTTAACCTCGCCTCAGGCTGGAAGCGGCTACAGATTCTTCCTTCAGGGGGCAAGGGGCAACATACGCAGCACGCCCCATACTCAAACCTCCAGGAAGGTGCACCCACACCCCCTTGCTGGCATTTGAGCCTCAGAAGCCCTCACTCTGCCAGTTTTTCCATGGCCTCATTACTCACTTGCTGCCCTCAAAAAGAAATTCTTTTCTTTAAATAAGAGTTCAGTCAGCAGAAAAACACAAAACTATTAGATTTATTTAAGGGTTTGTTTTGCCTTTGCCATCTTATGAAAAATACAGTTCTTTGGTTATCATGATTTTTAAAATTAGTTAAAAAAAAAACTTTTAAAAAATGGTTAGTAGATACTACATACAAAAGGATAGCCTCATCCTATTGTGTGTAACATGGTAGTAATTTCAGTACAGTTAATCAAGTCATTTTACTTATGTTAATTTTAAAGATTATAAATTAACTCGTTATGTTTGTTTTCTGAACAGTGACAGAATTAATGACTCAGTAGAGTTATTAAAAGTCAGCCCTCATTAACTTAAATAGTATAGAAAACAAAAAATTTGAATGGCTCAATAATTTTTCCCCAGAAATAACAGAATTATTTTTGATTTCCCATATTAGCATAGTTTATAAAATATTTCATTTGAATAAAAGTCATTTATTTTTACTAATTTTTTTCTGAGATGATCTTGGTATTATTGTTGAAATTGGGTGCAAAGCTCACTATGAAAATTCCAGGGGAAATTCAAGAAATTTCATCCAGGCAGTATGTAGCAGAAGGAAAACTAACTCTAATAGTAACAATCCAGAAGTCATGACCATTCTTACTAGACAGTCAAACCCTCATAGTATAACCTAGTATATCCCTCAGCAAAGTCATCTAGCTTCTTTGGGCACTGGTATCTTTTACCTATAAGATATTGTACTAAATTATCTCTGACATCACTTCTAGTCTTCAATGTATATGATTGCCAACATTTTAGTAAAATTCAAGTAATACTTATTTTAGAAATTATAGATAATCAGCTTGTGTTCTTTAATAGTAAGGTTGAATTTATTAATAGTTATTAAATATACCAACTTTTTAAAACAGATAATACTTGGTTTGGTCTTTTTGTTACCACCAATGTATGTCATTTTCATTAGATGCAATTTTATATTTAAATTTATATTTGCATCTGTAACCACATATCTGAACAGTTTGAGGCTATAGTTTTTAGGTGGTAGACCCACTGCTCCACAGTTTCCCCGTTTTTAGATCTATATCATCTGTTGGCTAAAATCTCTCAGAGGTATTTTTAATTCTTCACTTAATATATCTCCATTTACATCATTAGTCCCATGAAGCCAAAGCATCCATAAATGAGAGGTAAAATAACTATACGTGTCTATATTTACTATCCAATCTAAAATTATATAATCCTAGGTAATCTTCAGTAGTAAACTAGGCATAAGAGTTATTAATAAGGTTCATTAAAATGCCCTTGAGTCATCAATAAATACTGAAGTACCAACCATGGCAAATACTATAGTGCTAGGTAGTGAGAAGAGTTCTAAATAAGACACATTTGCTTCCCTGTGGAGTCCACAGTCTAGTTGGTATAAGAAACACTACAACGCACCACTGTAAAACAATTTCACTGGCTTTATAGAAACACAGATGGTACCTAACCTACTCTGGAGACATGCAAAGAGGCCTCCTAAAGAAAGCAATGCCTGAATTTCATTTTGACTGAAAATAGGGGAGACAGAGTCAGGGTGGATACTGTGAGCAAAGATCACATACAGAGTTATATGTATGTAAGAATTATAAGCAATCCCACCTTGCTATTGTGTCATATGTTAAGCAGGAGTAGTAAGAATTGAGACTACTATTTTAGATTCTTAGGCTCAAGAGAAGCTCTTATGTTCCATGTTCAGAAGTTTGGACTTTATAAGAAATGAGATACCATCAAAGAGTTTTAAAGAAAGAACTGACCATTACTGGAATTTGGTTTTATCCATTTCATAATTATATTCTACAATTTTTTAAAAGATGAAATTGCTCTCAGTAGAAGGCCCCATTAAAAAAATCATGTGAGTCTTCTATGTTCTAATATTTTATTTTTCTAGACCCATTTTTTTTTTCCAGTATCAGATTTTTACCAAAAATTAGTGACTTAAATTGTCTAAAAACACAGAGTTCTACTATATTCTTTATCAGAACCATTCCCAGATACATACGTACATTTTTTGGAATGTGTTTTTTAGTTAGGTTCACATAAAGAATTTTAAATATGTTTTTCAGTGTACAAACTGTGCCATAATTTGATGAAGCTTATTTTTAATATTTTATCTTAATTTGTGAAGCACAACTACTTCAAAGTTACAGAGAAACGTCAGCTGGTCCCCTTGAGGAGCCCTGGGGCTCTCCCTCAGGTAACCTAGTGAGAAGCTACCTCAGCAGGGAGCCAGCCAAGGACTGACCCCCTTCTGACCCTAGTGCTAGGAAAAAAACTCTTGGGCAGTTGTCCAAGAACAGTATGTCTCTTATGCCAGGGTAACAGTAATCCCAATTGCCAAGCCCAGGGCCTTCAGGCCTCACCTGTCTCCTCTCAGCTCCTCGGAAAATACTCAGAGTAACAGAGAATTGGTGTGCCTGCCCTGGGGCACAACCATGATCATCCATCCAGGTCCAGCCCATTTGCCTGTTCTACAAGTGAGGGGGACTCTTGGGGACCAGGAGCATTTTGCTGACCTCCAGTCTGTTTCTTGCCTTTTGTGTCACTAATGACATACATCCTTGCCCTTGAGCTACAAGTAAAACTATACCAGTGCCTTAACTTTCTCAACCTAGATTATCACCTGAGACACTATAGTATTACTTCCTGTATATCAAATTTTCTGGGACAGTTTAAAAATCAAAGCTGTATAAAATATTTTAAATACAAAAGCTCTATGAGCTTTCAAGAAATAAATGAAAAATCTTTGCTTTTATGACCTCATAAAAATGTCACTTTTATAATGGAAAAGTCTTAACTTTCACATTTCACATAACATTCTAAGCAGTTTTAATATTTAAACCTGGGCAGAAATGTGCTCCTTCTGAATGTGAAGTCCAAGTCAAGCAGTAGGATGTTGTGATAATGAGGTGGTACTCTGCTGTCAGTATAGCCACATGTGGTTATTTAAGTGGTGACTGTGGCAGACAGTGCAAAGTAGAAAGAGCATTTCTATCATCACAGAAACTTCTTTGGACAAACTAGTCTAGAAGATATCCATAGTTCTTGGTAGAAATTTTGACAGCCTAATGATGAAAAGCTTCTAACCCCGAGCTTTGCATACCCAACGGTAGATACTCTTTTTTATGCCAGACCAGAGAACCTACACTTAGGGTATTCTGGAAGGCTAGTCTTCTGACTACAGAAACATACAAGGCAGAAGATGTATGTATGTGGTGAAGTTGGCTTAAAAATAGTCCTTTTTTCTATTGAAATCCATTATAAAACCCAGTCTGTGTGCTTATAATAAAAATCACATTTATGGGTAAAACACTTGAACATTCATAATTAACAGAAACTACTTTTGTTTCCAGATGTCTAGGTGGTATTACTGTGATAGTATTAGGTTAAAGCCAGAGAACTTAATAGTTTTATAATTTTCATTGCAGAGATTCTTAGGGAAATTTATCAGCAAAGGATTTCTATTATGGTTATCCCTTGATATACAGAAAATATTTATTGTACAGTTTATACAGTGTGATTTTTTTTGTTGTTAAATATTAACTTTTATAAAGGTAATATATTGTGCCCCCAGAAAATCCTCCCAAAAGGTATGGGTTTATTCCTAAGACACTTAAGAATATGTCATCTCTTGTGTATTAGACAGCTCCCCCTGAGATGTACCTATCCAGTACCATCATCTCTTATAGAAAAATAATTGCCTGTAAGTATCAAAAGACTGTGAAATATGGTAATGTGATATAAACTTCTCATTGTTTCAAGGATAGGTTTGCTTATCTGTGTTATTGATAAATCCTTATAATTTCTCGTGAAAAATTAGCATAATTTCATGTAATGCAGAAACAAAAGTAAATCCATGCATGTGAAAATATCAAAACCTCAATGAGTGTTTAAATAAATTAACTGATCAAAAATCAGCCATTTCTTGTTTTGTGAGTGGCAAATATTTGAAATGCAAAATTGCAAACTATGATTTGAAATGCATTCTTTATTTTTATTGCTCCATCTCACCAATGAGCCTTGAAACACAGAGTTTTTAGTTAGTAAGCAATACTGATTTGTGCTGTAGCCATTGCCTTTTCTTGAGTTATGTCATCAGCTTCATAGGATGTTTCATTTGTTGAATTTGATGTTGCATTTGAATTGAGGGCTTTGGTTTTCCTATTTAAGTTGCCTGCAAATACATAAAATGAAAAATTGTTTGAAATTATGTTATAAAATTCGACTTTTTAAAATGTGTGCTTAAATGAATTTTCCTAACAGTATTTAAACTATGATGTCCTGTAAACGGTAGGTAGATGAGTTAGAATTGAGTTATTTCTGTTTCTATTTCTATAACTCAATAAGGGAAATATTTAATCACTGGTGTAAAAACATTTCCATACTTACCTTTAAAATTCATCCAGAACCACTTTTCACCACCTTCTCGATTACCACTATTCTCTTTTCAGCCCAACACTAAGCAGTCCTTTAAAAAATAAGGCGTATCACATCTCGGCTCAGAGCCTTCCATTTTACCCACGTATTCACAAAGGTCTATATGACCTCCCATGAATACCACTAACCTCCCTGACTTCATCTTTTTCTGTTTACTCTCTGGTTCACTCTCATTTCTGATCAAACGTTTCAGGCATGTTCCAGCCACATGATTTTTACACTGGCTATTCGATCTTGTCTGGCATGTTCTCCCATAATTTACGTAATAACTCATCTACAAGTCCTTTCTCAAAAGTCACCTTTTGTATTGGATCTACCCTAAACACTTTAAAATTGAAACCTATGCATTTCCCATCGCTGATCTCTTCTGCCCTCTATTTTTTCTCATGTACTTATTTTCTAATATAATTTGCCTATTTATCATGCTGATCATATTATTTATCTCTCTTCACCAAAATGTGACAGGCGAAGGGACTTTAGACTATTTTGTTCATTCATTTCTAGACACTGAGTCTAGAAAAATACTTTATACATACCTAGCATTCAATAAATACTTCTGTGAAATTAATGAATTAAAATACTGTGTAAGATTTAAAGTTTTATGTAAAAAAAACTAAAATTGTGGGTGGCAAAAGACAGAATTGAAAGCCAATGTTTAGAACAATGCTTCATGTCTAACATAAGCAGCTCTAGATTTTTAAAAGCCAATTTGTTGTAGGTACAACATTTTCCAGCTTGAAAAATAGCCTTTTGCCTAATCAGCAAGCAAAGCTTTTCAAGATAAATGTAGTAGGGAAAGCTAGTATGCAAATGTAGGAACTGAAAATAATCTTGATTGTTTTTTGCAGAGTGGACTTTTGAAAAAATATATTCCATTGGAGTTTGACTACTAAATTCTTAACAATGGAATATATTGTATATAGAGGCCCTTGAAACTATTTCTCATAGAACATTTAAAAACCAAATTATTTATAGGTTATTTTTCACTTAGCAGTGGTTTTATTCTTTAGTATCATAATAGGCAAAGATAAAAGGTCAAGGATATAACATGTAAATTAGTTTTATATTTTCCGTGTAGCATTTGCATCTTATACTAGCATTTGTGTAAAAATCTAAATTTTAAATATTATATTGGAATTCCTAAGCTAGTTATTTTGAGGCTGTCTCTATGTTGCCTCTGTCCTGACAGCTCTAGTTTCCATTATGTATTTCTCTGGCAACAACTGAAGGAATATAAATTGTCTGCTGCCCTCTGAGGTATGAAGGCTTTCAAAATACATACCAGAATTAGGGATTTTCCTTCATCTAGGACTGGTAACGACTCATTCCCTGGCCCTTGATTCATCCTTTGACTCATCCTTCTAAGCAATGTTAGGTTCAAACTTTATGTCTTGGATCGGGTTCTTAAACCGAAGCAATTTCTCTAATAAAAGCACTTTGCTATTGAAACAAGAAAAGATCTGTCATAAAGACAACTCCTTCCAGTGGTCACCCCTTCTCCGCAGATGATAATAATCTGAAAGTACGTTCAATGACTTTCCATCCAGTAGCTTAGAGTTGACTGGCTACACAAAAACAAGTTCAGTGAGTGGAGTTGTAGTGATACTAGAGTGTAGAGAGTAACTCTCTGGCATAATTTTAAAAGAGAAAGAAAGGACCATCTCAACCTCTTTTTCCTAGTTATCATTTAAACTCTTGGGGTATAACAGTGGGAATAAAAAATCCATTGCATAGTTTTCTACTGTAAATTTGTACTTTAGCATTATAGTAGCCGGCTGGGTGTCTCCGTAGCTGTGCCTGGGGATACAGGAAGCAATCTGTGTTTACCCACTTGGTAAGACAAACGCCAAGTTATGTGCACCAGTGCAAAAGTGAAAAAACCAGGGTGGGGATTTAGCTCAGGGGTTAGAGTCACAAGTACAAGGCCCTGAGTTCCACCCCCAGCACCAAAAAAAAAGAAAAAAAAAGTAAAAAAACCAAGATTTATACCCACAATGTGCTCCATGTAACCAGTTTTGTATGTATTTACCTGAGCATTGTGGGTAAAATAGACCCACATGATTCATCTGTTATGCACACATGTACTGTACCATAATGGAATGCAGGTGTGGCTCATGGTAGCAGGGTGTGGGGAAAGCTACTGTGCGCATTCACCCACTTGCCAGATGAAGGCCAGGTACATACAGGAGTGCCAAAGCAGCAACAGGTGTGCATTTGGGATATGACGTTGGCCATGTGAGCCAAAGTTCTTGTGACAGTGAAATGGAGCAAAAATCGACTGACACGGACAGACACAGGGAATGACTGATTCAGGTAATGAAGAAAACAGCAGTGTTAGTAAATATGTGACTAGTCAAAATGTTACAAAATAGTCACACAATGAAATGGAATGATGCAATGTTATAACTATGTCCAAAAAGTATAGTGAAGACCTTGGCGGGGGTGAAACCCACTGGACGGAATGCCAGCCCTACCATTCAGTGTTGGAAATTTTAACAGATGAAATACCACAAGATGTGAAATACACAAATAATGGAATACAAGTAAAACATTCCATATGTACTGATAGCCGTACTAAAAAAATGCGTTTACAATGACATTTCACAAGCTGAACTGAAAGCATTCCTAGGTTTGCTATTCTTTTAGCACAGCTTTATCTTGCTAAAATCACAGGCATGTAGAAGATTTATGGATGTAAAAGACTCATGGGTGTGGTCTACAAGTTTGTAGAATAACAATGACATTGAGGAGATTGAGGAGATTCGGTTTCCTTCAAAATTGCCTGAGGTCTGATGTCTAAAGCACCCACCAAGAAATAAAAGGAATAATCTGGCTGCTATCCACTTATTGTTTGAACAATTTGTGGGTAATTGTCAAGAAATTCATACACCATCTGAATACATGACTATTGACAAATGTCCAGCAGTATTTCATATCCGCTATAAGCTTTAGGCTGTATATGCCAAAAAAAAAATCTTCAAAATATGGCAGAAAAATTTATGCCCTTGTAGATGTAAAGACATTATGCTTTCAATTTAGAAGTTATCCTGGAACTCAGCTACCAGGCCCTTATTTGTATAGTAATAAAATGAATGATGTTGTGAAAAGACTTTTTGTTCCCATCTCCCAAACTAATTGGAAAGTGACATTTGACAATTGGTTTACCAGTTTCCAACTGATGTTACATGTGCTAACACAGCACAAGTTGACCATTGTAGGAACTGTATGCAAGAACAAAGCTGAACTTCAAAATGAAATGCTTGCAATTTCAAAACAGAGAATTATATAGTACAATCTTTGGATTTCAGCAAGATGTAACACTGGCCTGTATATAGCAAAGAAAAACAAACCGGTACTGCTGATGTCAACATGTCAACATTGCACCATGATGGAAATATTGACAGGGAAACCTCCACAAAACTGAAGCCTGAGATGGTAACTTTCTACAACAAAACCAAAGGTGGAATAGATGTTGTTGATACATTATGCAGCGACTATGATATTACTTGAAACACAAAGCATTGGCCAATGGCTGTGTTTTATTTGATCCTTAACATGTGTGAGACAAATAGTTTGATAGTTTACAAAGAAAATAACAAGTACACGAGAAAACTATGCAAAAAAATTGTGGCTTACACTGGTGAGCTGACAGGTAAAGAGGCAGGCCCAGCATCACAAAGACCCGCTAGGACAACAGGAGAAACAAAAAAGTGTCACCTGTGTCCTACAGAAAAGGCCAGGAAAACAAACACACATGCTATCAGTATAAGCAAGATGTGTGCATGGAACATGGAATTCATGAGTGAAGACTGCCTTGGGGGTGACAGTTAAGCAAAGATTATTTTTGTGGTAGACTTTTGTTTGTATTTACATTGTAGTTCGCACAGGAATTTAATTCTGATGTTGTCTTTTAGATTTCGTAGGCAAGTACACAGCTGATGTGAAATGTTTATGTCTATTCTAAGCACTCATTACATATTTGATATTTTATTTTATTGATACCTTATTTTCCTGCTAAGTGCACGTTGTACAATGTAGTAGGAAGCTCCTGACAAAAGAGGAAGACAAGAGAGGTGACAAGAACGGCCTAGAACACAGAAAAGGAAAGCAAGCACGTGTGCTGTCAGTGTAAGCAAGATGAGCACATGGAACGTGCAGATGCCATGTGTGAAAACTGCCTTTGGGGTGATGATTGAAGCAAAGATTATTTTTGTTGTAGAATTCTATTGACATTTTCATTGTAGTTCACATAGGAATTTATTTCTGTTGTTATTTTTTAGACTTTGTACACCCCGAAACAGTTGATGTTGAAAATTTTGATGCTTTTTTAGAAATAATAAATATTAAAAAACTCATATAAAATGAATTTATAAAAATTAACTGGGGGATGGCTGGGGATTTAGCTCAGTGATTAGAGTGCTTACCTTGTAAGCACAAGGCCCTGAGTTGGATCCCCGGCACCACAAAAAAAAAAAAAAATTAACCGGGGGTTGGGGATTTAGCTCAGTGGTAGAGCATTTGCCTAGCAAGTGCAAGGCCCTAGGTTCAATCCCCAGCACCAAAAAAAAGAAGAAAAAAAATTTAACCAAAAATTTTTATATTTATAAAAATATTAAAATTTCAATACTTTTTGATTTTTTTTCCTGTTAAGTACTCATTGTTTAAGATAATAAAACTCATAAGATTAAAATTAAAATTCATCACCTGAAATACTTAATGACTAAATGAAGGTATTATATATCCATGATAATGTACCTTGTACACAAAATTAGAGTTATACCCCAAGTTAATAAAATCCCAACAAAGTAGGAATAAAAGCAGCTGCCTTTCTTTCTCGAGGTTATAAGATTAATTCAATTTTAAATAAAGATTCTGTGATACCACTGAATTCCCAAGGGATTTGTTATGCCTAAGTGTTTTTCTCATTTGATTCTTTAGTTGAATGCAAATCACCAAAGCTCAACATCACAGTTCTTTCCTCGACTGACATCGAAGCTTGTTTCCCATTTCCATTCTTTTTATTTTTATTTTGGCCCAGTCATCATATGTAAATCTCAATCTTCCTTTAATCCTATGCCTCCCAGACTGGCATTTAAATCAAAGTTTTGGCCTTTCTACTTGTCTTCATTGTAACTAGGCCAACGCCCTTCCAATAACAGCTGAACTTTGCACTCATTTTCAGAGCTATTCTTCACAGGTCTGTTTATCCTTTAAGTATTTTAAGTCTGTTCTTGGCTGTCTGTCTGACCGATTGATTGACTTTAGTAAGTGGGTACTAGGGAGCGAATCCAGGGATTTTGCACTGAGCTACAGACCCAGCTCAATTTCTTACTTTTTATTCTTCATTTTGAGACGACTTTGTGAAGTTACCCAGGCTTGAACTGACATTTTATTTTTTAATTAGTATGTGTTTGCTGTACATAAAGTTTACAGTTATTTTAGGGAGTAGGTACATATACATACACAGCTTGATTCTTTATTTCTCTTCACCTCCCCACCAATCTTCCTCCCTCTGTCTTTATATCTTGTCCATATTTTCATTATTGTTGTTACTATATTTTTATTTCATTTTATAATAAGTAATATTCAGATTCACTGTGGGTATTTGGTACAAGGAGCTGACACACCTTAAAGCTTTTCACTTCCCCTTCCCCTCTGCCCTTGTCCTCGCCCTTGGTCCCTCGGACCCCTTCCCATTTGCAAAAGTGCTATCTATCCCTGTTTCCTTCTATCATTCTCTTGTTTTGTTCTTTATTTGTACTTTGCCTTACGCAAATGAGAGATACTTTATGGCATTTAAGCTTGTATGTCAGATTTATTTTGCTTAACATTTTATTTTCCAGGTGTATCCATTTTCCTACAAATGTCTCGAATTTATCCTTTTTTATAGCTGAGTAGTATTTCATTATGTACAGAGATCACATTTTCTAGAGCTAAAGACATCATCTTACAGCAGTACATACGTACCAATGTTTACAGCCGCACAATTCATAATAACTAAATTCTGGAAGCAGCCTGTATGTCTATCAACAGATGAATGGGTAAAAAAAGAAATGTGCTATCTATGCATAATGGAATACTAGTTAGCTATAAAGATGGATAAATTCAGACTGCAATTTTAAAATATCAAAGAACGTTGAGGATTTCTGAAGGTCTTTATCTCCTTGCTCTCTGGCAGAACTATATGATGCTTTTCTGCCATTACCTGGCATATCTTTCTGGTATCTGTGTTATCATTCTGAAGTCTTACACAAGTTTCCAATTACTAATTTAGCTGGGTTGCTTTTGGAGATAAGAAATCTCAAATCTGTAGCCTGAAAGTGGTTCTATTGTTGCTGTTTTTGCATTTTTTAAAGAGGACACATCCCCTTTGATTTCAAAATGATGTACAGGACTGGGTAGCGAAGTGAGCAAAACTCACCTAGCGACCTATTGGACTATTTATTGACCTCTCCCTTTTTTCAGGGACCTGTCTTTTCCCTCAGAGGTTTCTTGTAGAAATACCAGTTTAAAAATCAGCAAAGCTCGAATCTTTCACTTGTGTATTTGCTTTCCCCACCCATCAGTGACTGGAGGCAGTTCTATTGAGACATTTTGTCCTATTTTACTTTTTTCCAGAATTGGTCATTTTCTCATTTTCTGCATTTGTTAAATTCTTCCAACCAGTGATGTTATCATAGCTTACAAAGGTATTTAGCCACTCTGTTAAATGATTATTTCACAATGAAGACTGGCTTCTATTTTACTTACTGGTTTCCTCATCAGTGACGACTGTCTGACCCTGTACCCTGTAGGGGCCACTCAGCACTCACAAGTGCTACATACAGCAAGAGTTCTGCTGAGCAGTTTGATTTTCTACTTTCTAGGAAAGAAAATAGTCAGAGGAATTGTAAGTTTACTTTAAATTCCAAGGTCCTTTTAGGGGACAGTTGGGAGTTGTTATGGCGTTGAGCCCATTACTCCATTTTCCACCAAGACCTCTATAAGTTCTTCAAAGGTCTTTCTGTAATAGCAGTATTAGTAAATAATTTGGCAGCTCAATTAAAAGTTCGGGGCAGAGGTCTTGTTTTTGGTTTTTCTTTCTCCCCTCTCTTCCTCCACCTTTCCTCCTCCCTCTCCCTTTTCTCCTCTTTCTCCTCCTCTTTCCTATCTCTGTCTGTCTCTCTGTCTCTCTGTCTCTTTCTTGCTCTCTCTCTCTATCTCCTCCTCTCTCTTTTCCTGGAATACTGTTAAGTCTATTTTTTTAAAGTATCTCCCAAATTTATCTATAAATTTAGTATAGAACACATCACAATATTACTTGACATTTTACATTTTGACAATGCGATTCAAAAGTTTATTTGGAAACTTGAACATTACAAGAATAGCTAGAAACCTTTTTTTAAAAGCATAATAGAAGGGAGGAGATGGACTCTTGTTTATTCAGATATTAAAATAAACTAGTAACAGTAACTTTTAAAGTATATTACTGATTAAGAATAAATGGATTGATTTAAAGAATCAAAAGTCTAAAAACAAACAAACTTAGTTTATGACAAGCAGCAAGAGAAAGACTGGTCAACCAATAAATATTTTGACAACCATCTAATTCAGTATACGGAAAACACAAATAAAGGCAGAGCCCTACTTCACATTTTATACCAACTGCCATCCAAAAAATTGCCATTTCATACTTGTTTCTCTACATATTCTGTGACACTGAATATTATTTAAAATACAGATACATTTTACTAACCCATATATACCTACTCTTCAAGGAATTTATCCTAGGATTATGCTAAGAAAATATGTATTCAATGTATGTATGCATAATTAGAAAGAAAAGGCATTTAGTTCCAAGTCAATCACATGATAAAATATGGCACAATCAGACTTCTATTTCTTAATACTATTCCCAACTAAAAGGAATGATGCTTCGTGGAGAAGTGGTAGATCCCTGAACTGAAACAAGAAAAGTACAAAATGGCCCATACTATCTTGTGACAAAATGCAAAAAAGTGCTCCTGAATTGATGGACAAATTTCAGAAGGACACAAGATCCAATTTAAAAGAACTCCCACTGTTCCAAATTTGAGATAATTCATGGATAAGAATAAGCAGTAATAGAATATTTTAGAACAAAGAATCTATGCATCCACACCTACTTTAATAAATAAATGGCTAATGCTATGTTTTGAGTGCGTGTATCCCTCCAAAGTCATGTTAAAACTCCAAAGAAACAGTATTAAAAGGAGAGGCCCTTGAACGTTGACTAGACTGCGAGAGCTCCGCCCACATGGAGGGAATCTGTGCCCTTCTGAAAAGGCTCCAGGGAACCAGCTAACTCCTGTTTCCCTCTCCCTCCTCCCACGTGAGGACAGCACAGCAAGGCCTCATCCTGGAAGCAGACAGTCGTCCTCATCATACACTGAATCTGCTGGCGCCTCTATCTTAGACTTCCCAGCCTCCAGAATTGTAGAAATTAATTTCTGTTCTTTAAATTTATCAAATCTAAAGTATTTTGTAGCCAGGAGGGTTGGTGGAGACCCCTAATCCAAGTATTCTGGGAGGCTGACACAGGACTGCAAGTCTGAGCCCAACCTGAGTAACTCAAGGACTTAGCAAGACCCTGTCTGAAAACTGAAAAATTTTATAGGACTTAGGGATGTAGTTCAGTGCAAAGGTCCTGGGTTCAGTCCCCAGTGCTACAAAATGAATGAATGAATGAATGAATGAATATTTTGTTATAGCAGCACAACAGACCATGACATGTAATAGGGGAGAAGAAAGCTCACCTATGTCATGAAGACTGTAAGGGCACAATTCTTAAGGTCTAATCATCTCCCAAGAGTCTCAACTCTTAATACTGTTTCAACATAGGGATTTTGGAGTGACACAAGCATGCAAACTAGAGAATTGCCTATTCATTTATTTATTAATATCACTATGGACTCAGATTTTTATTCCAAAATATCCTGTTACTGTTTATTCTTGTCCATGCATTATCTCAATAAAACAAATACAGAAGGAATGAAGACGTTAGAATAGTTACCATTTTACCAATAATATAACAGTAATTGTCAAGAATCATCAATGACTGGATGAAAGTTGGAGGAACAGAATATTTTCATAGTCTCAAAGTACTTCTCCACAAATTACTTAGTAATTGCAATGAAAAAAATAGTAACTTTGTAATGGATTAATCCAGCAAGTAGAAACTTAACCAAGCAATTCAACTTAATATTACTAATAATGGGTGAAACTAATACAGTATTGTGTGCTCCCTATTATGTCCTAGAACTATAACTTTTGTGGTGTTACTGTCAAAATGTATAATCTCCCTCAGTTGTGAGAAAAGATCATGGATGACAAAGGCTGAGAATCAAAGGAAACAAGAAATGAGACTAGTTATAAGATGTCATTCTGGACTACAGCCTAATAAGAAAGAAATGGGAAAAATTTGGATATAAATTCCAAAATAGAAAATATTGCTGTATCAATGTTGTATTTCCAAACTCTGATAGATGGAGAGTGATTATGTAAGAGAAAAATCTTTAAGAAATATTGACATATTTAGAGCTGCAAAGTCAGGTGCTTCAGAAAATATAAAGAGAATTCGATGAGACAAATGAAGAAAAATACTCAGTAACCCAGTAACCCGAGAAAAGCAATATAGGGGCTACACATTTCTTGAAACATTTTTGGAATCATGAAATCATATCAAAATTTAAAAATCATGATATTCCATCAAAGTAATAAAAAGGATATAAAATGATGACAAAGGTATTCATTTATTGGCTTTTAAAAAGATGTTAATATTGTGTAGTGAAAAAAAGTATAAGACTCCCTTTATCCCATTTTGATACATCCACGTTACCTATATATGCACAGAAAAAATCCATAAAACATATTCACAGTAATTTTAGTAGCTGTGATTTTTGTGTGCTGGGATTATGAGTGACTGGGTGCTTCCCTACATTTTCTAATTTCCCTATAACAAACATGAACTGCAAGAAAAGTTCTCTTTCTGGGGAAGCAAGGATATCTTCTAAAAAGGTGAAATATAGCAGGCCACTCTAAACTAGTCCAAGTCTTATTTTGCTGATAGAATAAGTGATTACATGATCTTTTAGTTTATTTTCTCAGTGTTTCATATATAATTTATGTTATTCCCCTATGCAACTGTGCCTTACTGCTATTTACATTTGTATTATCTGCCTTTACCAAAAAGACTACCAAATAGGTTATTATTCTTATATAACTGTATTATTTTATTTGTGCCAAGCAGATTTCTTAGTATCTGCTCCTCTGATTTTTATCAAAAATTCTACTTTGGAGAACATCTCTCTGCTCTTTCCCCGGGACCTCCACAATGCTAGGGTATCAGTGGATAGATATTCAAAGCCACAGGATGAATACACTTTATATTCCTGGAACTGCAATTTTAGACAAGGGAGGTAGAAGATGTCATTATTAGAGTAAAGCAAGCTATTGTATTGTGCAGCCTAATTGAAAAATCCCATAAAACTTAAAAACAAAGTGAGAAATTATAAATGAGTCCCACTCATAAGGTTTAAGGCAGGTCTTTTCACTCTATCCCTCAAAATTCTGAGCTATGAATTCATTTCTGATATGCCTTTAAGGATTCACTGATGGAAAGGTTTGAGCAGCAGGGATCTAAGACACCCATCCCCCTGTCTATTAGCCATTAATTCTTCTTGACCTACCCCCAGGACTGTCTACTCCGAAAGATGCCCTTCACACAGAGTCATCTTTTGCTCAGGAACTTAATGTCCTAAACCAGGATAATCTTCAAGCCACGATACTCTTTTAAACATTGGCATTTCAAACATGTATAATCCAAAACAAAACAAAACAAAATTAACCACAAATTGCTCAGCAATTGATGTTCTGGACGATGACCCCTGGGGTAGGGGAGTCCAGTTAAGTCGACAGTCACTACCAGAGAGAGCCCTGCTTTTTCCAAGATCAGCTCAAAATTTATAAAGCTTTAAATTGTATATATTAAAATTGAAATACAGGAAAATAACCCAGGAAAAATCTTGGCAAAATTATCTACGATTAGACTATTTTAGACTTAGACAATTGTCATTTATAAAAAAGACAAAGGCCAATGTTCTAAGTCAATTTTTAATATGTGCCCAAGAATACATCTCCATTTAGGTGTTTCAAATTGCCTGTAATAATGACAGTTTCAATTATTTAAAAATACCTAAAATAACGAGGCAGACTTTTAGAAAAACTATAATAATGAACAGACAGTTTTAAGAAAAAAAAAGCCTAACTGGGGAAATCAGTTTTCCTCTGAGGTACTGCTTATTTGCCTAATTTATAATGCAAACATTTTATGATGTTCCTAACCTTTAAGTCATTCCATAAATGTAATAAAGCCCCATATTTATTTTCTAAATAAATACTGGCTTCTTTTGCTTGGTGGGAGAAACAGTAGTGTGAAACATGCATATTTAAGAGAGAGTACAGCAATGTTTAATCATCATTTCAAAGGGTTGCTTCAAATACAAACCATTTTCTGTTTCTATTGTTTTGGGCTTTCCACTATGTCTGATTTACTTAAAATCAACCCAAGGAACCAAAATCACCTCATTTGGCAGCAGGAAGGCACTGACCAAATAAACCTGCCTTGCCAGTAGCAAGCACTTAGGAAAGGTATATTGAATTAATTTGCTGACTTGATACATACAGTATTTTTGAGAAGGGCAGAGTGGGGACATTTCATTGCGAGAAATTGGCACTATCTAACATTATAGGAAGTGCATTAATAGACCTTCTTAGCTAAACAGCAATAAGACTACAAGACTTGAATCAACAAGCCAACTAATTTTATTGCTAGGTCCTCAGAGTCAATGTGAAATAAAATTTTAGATCAGTCCTTGAGCTAAATCAGGAAAAATAACCAATTTTGATTTGTCACAGTGTAATGCATAAAAGAGGCACTCAATGAATATTTAACGACCACAATGGTGGCAATACTGTGTCAATGTTTCTCAAAATATGCTCCTTTGATCACCTCCAACAGAAATGCAGTGCTATTCCATTCAATTCATTCAAGAAATAATTTTTAAGTGTCGCAGGCACAGGGGATATAGTACTGAACAGACAAGACAAGACGTCCTACTTTCCTGGAACTTAGTTTTTTGTTGGAGTGGAGAAAGTTACATACTAGGTAAGTAAAATATAATGTTAGTGGCAAATGATTTGGAGAAAAATAAAGAAGAAAATGGGTATGAGATGTTGAATGGAAGTTAAAAATGCAGGGGAGATGTCTAGAGAACCCCTACTCCTGGGAAGGGGATTTTTGAGTAGACTTAAAGAAATAAAGGTGCAAATCATGAGGAAATCAAAGGTGAATCTGAGGAAATGATGTGCTAAACAAATGGTGTCAGCAGATGCAAAGGTCCTGAGTTTAGAGTTTCAAGGAACAGCACAGGGGCCAATGTGACTTGGCAAAAGGAAGTAAGAAAAATAAAGGCCTAGAAGGTTAACCAAAAAAGTTCCTGTAGGCATAGTAAAGAATTTTATCTATTGAGAGAGACAAGAAGAGATGAGGGGTTTGTGCCAAAGAGTGGCCCTGACTTAGGTTTTCAACAGGCTTGCTCAGGCTGCTCTATTGTGAGTGTACAGCAGATAAGCAAGGACAAAAGCAAGGAGAGGAGCTGTGTGAAAAGGCAGAATTTGGAATTTGTGTTTTTAGCCAGATCCCTATGTAATTCTTAGGTACAGTGAAATTTAAGATCTGCAACTTAAAATGACCTAAGCAACAGAGACAAATAATGATTTTAGGACCAGACTGTTTGATAATCACTAATCTATCACATTGCTTTGCCTCTGGAGAAACCGGATCTAAATCATTTGGACTGAATTCAACTAATATCCTTTTGATTTGGCCATGCAATCTTCAACCAGTGGTTTAGGCAGAGAATTCCAGAGAGCTCTTGGACCCCTGTTCTGTGACATAGGACACTCTCGGAGAGAGGTTTAATCTACCGAGGAGGAGACTAGATAGAGTTCATGTAAGCACACAGTGGTGATGTATTTGTTAGGTTTCAGCATAAGTACCCCATGAGCATGGCAAGTTTCAGCATTCAACTAAAGTATAGCATACAGGCAGAGACTTTTCTCAACCCTGTTAAATAAAGATTTTTTTCTTTTTAAATGGAACAAAGTAAGCACTTGTGTATCATTCTATATAGATTCTAAATTTATATAGTATATAATAGATTCTAAATGTATATAAAAATATAAAAATATAGACCAGTGCTTTTTAATACACTATATAGAAATCTATTTTTTAAAAAAATGTTCACAATTCCTTCTGATTGAGAAATAACATTTGTATAGCAATTTATAACCAAGATAATAAGACCTAGTTCTTCATAAAACACATAAAAAATTTGTTCTACTTTATAATCACACTACATGCACATATACACACCTATATATTAACTACTTTGCAATCTATTCACAACAGAGATAAAGACTATGTTCCATTTATTTTCGTATTTTTTACTTGCCTTTGAATTATTTTATGTGCCGCCTCCAAATCCCACACACAGCAGGCACACAGGTAAATTCTTAACTGATCACTGACAAACTAATCTAGGGCAAAGCAACACCAAGAATAGGTCATCAAGTATTTTGTTCTTACATTTATTTAACTTCTTTGGTTCCATTCAAAACCAAAACCTAAAAATTTCAAGAGGATAAACCCTAGTAAATGAAAGGGACATAAATATGTTAAAGTGGGCTTACTGGACCAACAGTTGATTTTCCAGGAGGACATTAACATCCTGGTGCTATTTTTCCTTGAGCACAATTTCCCAAGGTATTTGATCATTAAGACCTGATTCAATGTGAATTTTTACAAAGATGCATAAAGTTAAGTGAGTTTTTAAAGAGCATTCATTGTTAATAGTTGCCTGGGTACACGCTGTTATTTCGTTAGAGTGCAGATAACTGATTATAAATAATGGAACTGATTACCTTCTTGAGAGGAAGAAGCCTCTAGGTGTTGAAGTTTCAGGCCAGTGTCTAATCTCTGAGGCTTTGTGTACAGAAACAAATAGCAGAGGACACAGACGCTGATGACAAAGGCAAGTAACACAAGGGCAGCAATTCCCAATCCAATCAGAGCACCAATGCTGAGGAAAACAGAAAAAAACACGAATTGGTCTGCATACAAACTAAGGAGAAGGGTTAAACAACTTAATTCTTCTCAATAATTCATAATCAAATTATATTTTAGCATAAACAGCAAGTGACTGAAATCTGTAGCTCACCTTTTCTCTACCATCAAATTCATTCTTTTCTCTACAGGTTTTTGAGATTCTTTGAAATTTATATGTTAATATTAATAGAGAGGACCATGCAAATTTATAATATAGGTTACAAAAAATCACAAGATTCTTTAGATAGTTGAAAAGTATCCCAAGCAAATATATTTGTTATTATGTTTTAGAAGGAAAAACCAGGTTCATCCATTAAAGGTGAATAGAAAAATACTTGCTTCTGTGAAAGTTGCAAAGCAAATGTTTATCAAAAACATAAAACTTTGAGACATATATGTTAGATGCCATTTACTGATATACAAAATCACAACTATTACAAAAGAGAAGGTTTGAACAAAAGGAAAACAATGTTTATAAAATATATACGAAGTTCAAATCCAGTTTAAGTTTTTACTTTCTAGAAGGGTAAAGTTTTTAACTTTCACAGAAGACCACCAGCATTAGGTCTGACTGCATTTACTTTAAACTAAATTTGCAACTCCTTTAATGCACTTATCTGTAATGCAAACCATTTGAGAAGTAATATACTTTTCAAACACCTGCAAACTTAGCACTATTAAATGGAAAAAGGAACTTGAAAAAAAGCATTACCTTGAAGACCTACTATGCAACGTATGCCACTTCTTGAATTATATATGTGTGTGTAAATATTTATAATTTGATTTTAAGCCACTCACGAAGATATTTTGATTTTTCCATAGTGCTGTGGACACTTATTAAAAGTGTTTACATACTTAGCTTGTAGAAAATATTCAGCACATGAAAGTAAATGATAATTGATGCTGAATGATCTGCCTGTAGTAATGTGGAACACACAACATTAAAAACTAATAATCTTTTACTTCATTACCTTCCTGCCTTGCCTTTAGGCTTCTGCGCTCTCCTGGGGATTAGGGCCCAGACAAACAAAAGGGAAGGAAAGGAGAATCTGACCAGGGATGCTAAGAGTGTTGTAGCTTTGGGAGGAAAAACAGTACCGAAAATGAAGGCTAAGTTCACTCCACTTGTCTGTTTGAGGAGATAAAGCATTCCTGCAAATAAGAGATTGCCTCCTGAGCAACAACGTGACATCAGACACCCAGTGATTCTTGCGCTTGGTTTATTAATGCTGGCTCCATCCCACCAGCCCTGAACACAGGTAAAGACTGAGTAATATTATGGCAGAATCAGTGCAGAGTTATACATTTAAACTTGGGGGTTGCCCTTACTTGGTGCACTTTCTTCTAAGGAGATAGACTTTCTGTCTGTAAACTCCTCTTTTATGCTTGTTTGCACCAAAGGTGACTTTTGTAGATTGTGTCAGGGAGTGTTAGGATCACTTCTCTATACACAAACAAAGAGAAATGCAATCCACTTTTATTATTTAGTGCACAAGGCAGCTAGGAGATTAGACATCTGCACAGATTCCTGATACGAGAACTCAGTTATGAAAACATCTTCAAAGTAAAAAAAAAAAGTCATTTAGACAATTAAAATGTAAAATTGTCAATTTAATTAAATTCAACAAACATATTATGAACTTTTAATGCACGTAAGAAAAACCACCCTAATGCAATTAGCACGCCATTTCTACTGCCATGAAAGAACATTCTTCATAATCTGAACAATGCTATTTCAGCTCCACATATTATAGAAATATTACTTTATGGATGCAAAATCTACTCATGAAATCTGGGTATAAATGGAGCTCTAGGAGTCTGCTGAAGTATACATTTCAACAACTTATTGAGTCTTCACTTATGAATAGCTCTGCCTACTGGGCATTATTTTCTAGGCACTGGGCAAGCCTACCGAAGGAACCCCAAAGACATTAGGGATTTATAGGAGACAAGATGCAGGTGGGCCAGACACAGAAAAAGGAGAATTATCCTTTCTTAGGGGACCAGATGGCAGTTGCTTTTCAAGTCCCAAGACAGGGTCGGAAGCTGTCATTACACTATTGCAGCAATTCTCCTACTCAGCAACTTCACTTTCTCCAGCAGATGTAGAATCCCAAGATAAGGGCTGGTTTTTTGCAATTGAACTATTTTAAATTAGGAATGAAGATGAACGAACAGGAAGGTAATGAAGCTCTAACAAATTTATCTCCCCATTCTCAGAGCTCAGTAACTGCCAGGGACCCCAGGTTTAAAACTGCCAACTGAGGCCATCAGTCAAAGTCATTCTGTTTCCCAGGGACTGAGCTGCACTGTCCGTTTTCTCAGTGCTACATGAAGACCAGCCCCCTCCCCAGCTCTTCACTCTTTTGTGCCCTCATAAATCTTGGAAATGTTTTATGCCCTCTGCTGCATGTCACTTTGGAGTTATTTAGGGATCTGAGAGGCTCAGGCATGGTTTCCAGTTGAATTTGATTTAGGCACTGCCAGTCTCTGTTGGAGGTGCTGCACCATTACTAAAGCCTGCAAAGACTAAAAAGACTAAAATGGTTATTTTCCAAAAGGCCAGATAATATTCAAGTGTAACACAGATTTCTTCCCCAAATAATCTACTAAGAATAAACTGACATTATCTCTTTTTTTTTGTACTATTCCAGCACAACTTTGTGAGTTGAACTTAATGGCAAGTAGGAACTCCTTTTGAAACACTTTTTTGAAGCTTGCAATACAGAAAAAATTATTTTATTGCTTCAAGGAATAAGATCTGGTCATGTGCTACAGACTCCACTTGTACGCCAAATTCTGGATCACGCCAAGAGATTGGGAGGAATTGTTACTACCAGAATCAACCAATCTCTCTCTCTCTCATCTACACACAAGCTACTAAGTTTTTAAGAAACAATGTGGGAGCAAACGTATTTTTCCTGGAATCTTGGGACCTCATTCATTTTCCAGGCAAAAAATTAAGTGGAGGGGAAAAAAGCACTTAATATTAAAAATGTCTACATACGTACTAGATAGAGTAAATAAAACTACCATCACAGGAAAAAGAAATAAGAAAGACTCCACTTTAGAAAGTCTCCTTGCTTTCCAGCAAAGGTCAGAGACTCAAGAATTGAGGAACAGGGTGTCCTGGAAAGGATATGGATAGCGTGCGAGCCGAGTAACTAAAAGCTGTATCTTTGTGCGGTGTTTTTTGTTGCGATGGAGTCAGGGTCAGATCCTCTGAAAAGACCAAGTTATGAAGTCCAGTGTCATGCGCGCACCCGCGCACACACACACACATACACACGAGCACACGTACACACGCCTTTTCCTATCCTTTTGATATTTTAAAGAACACAGCCAAATACTTCACATCTCCCAAGAGACTAAATACCCCGATACTTTCAAAAGTCCCAAAGGAGTGCTTCTGTTCAAAGGCACCAAATGCAGACAACGGTACTAAATAATTAAAGCTCCGCCCGAACTTGTCCGCCCGCCGCGCCCTGCCTGGGACCTGTCCCGACCGCAGAGCAGAGCTGTGGCTCCCGCGGGGCAGCGGGACCGAGCGGGCCGCTCCGGGAGGGCCGGCGGAGTTCCGAACTCGGGCCTCACACGCCCTCGGAGGCTCCGCGTGCCCGAAGGACCCGGCCAGCGCGGGCGGCGGAGTAGCCGGCCGCCTCGGGGGCCCCCGCGGCCGCGCCCCAGCCCGCCGCGCCCACCTGAGGCTCCACATGTAGCTGTGCTTGTAGGGGAAGTAGCTGCCCGGCTCGCTGCAGCAGTACTTGAGGTCCGCAAAGCCGCAGCAGTAGAGCAGCGCGGCGCCCTCGCCGCGCCGGGGGCACTGGAAGGGCTCCACGAAGGTGTGGTTGAGGCTGTAGTAGCCGGAGCACAGCCGGCCGGGCTCGCTCATGGCGGGCGGCTGTCTGCGGGCCCACGCGAGTCCCCCGACGAGCCCTGGAGCGCGCGCGCCGAAGCCCCAGCGCCTCCCGCGATCCCGGGCCGGGCCGCCTGGCGCTCGCCGCCGCGCCCTGCGCGCTCTGCCGCCGGTCCCCGCGGCCGGCCGCTGTGCTGTGGTCTGCCCCGCGCCCCTGAGCGGTCGGTCCTCGCGCCTGCCCTGAACTCTTCTGCCGCGCCCCTGCGGGGCTTGCTTGGCGTTCCGCTGCCTCCGCTCCATTTCCCGCTCCTCAGCAACGCCTGCCTCCCGGCCGTCCCACTTCATGCCCCAGAGGTCGCGCCCGAGGGAACAGTGGAGGTGTAGGAGCTGGTTGCAGCCCTACCGGATGCTGTCGAGGTCTCGGCTGCGATCGCCCCTGGCCAGGGCGGGTGGGATCTGAGCAAACAGAGCAGGACCGGCACAGCCTCCACCTGCCGGAGCCATTGACTCCGAGAGTGGGGAAGTGGGCAGAACAAGAGACGGCTGAACTCCCAGTGAGGCCGGTGGGTGCTTTCCTTCTCTGACAAGCACAGGTGAAACACTGCAATTTGACAATTTGAAAACCAAAAGCAAGAAACAAATTTTTTTCTCCAAAAACTAGCCGTAGGTGTTTTAAAAGCATTCTTCAGTTGCACTCTCGGTTCATCTTAACATGTAAAGGGAAGGAAAGGTAAGAGATGGAGGTGAGGAAAAGGGAGAACTTTCTAGAAAGCAAGGCAGAAAGAGAAAGAGGCCTTCGATCAGTCTTGGAGTGCTGCAAAAATCACTCTTGTCCCTTTTTTGCTTGGTATGCATGCTCATCTTCCTGATTGGTTTGTTCGGACTTTAAAATAGCAAGAGTAGTGCATACTTGTTATAATACATCAAACAATACCTAAGCGTATAAAGAATAAAATACTAATAGCCTTTTGACCAGAAAGCAGGAGACTGACATTCATAGATTTTCAAGACAGAGAATTCTTCCTTCCTTTTTACTTTTGTGTCCTTTCTTTGGCCGGGCTTGGTAGGTGCCGGATGTCATGAACTTTACCTCCTGTGTTAGGTATTTTTGTATTTTCATTACTATTCTTGAGCTCTGTTCCAGGATGCAGGTACTTGGAGACAGTTTGATTTTCTCAAGTTTGCTTTTAAGCATTGTTACGCAGACCAAGAGCAGACTTTAGGACTAAGTCGTTTTTCCCTACTACCGAGATCCCATCCTTCTGGGTACTCAGTATTTGTGAATTACAAAACTTACCTTTCTGACTTGTAGGAGACACAAACTATTCCCACAGCTGTAAGAACTCTGCAGCGTGTTCCCTCTGCTCTTTTCAGGTGTTTCTTTCCCTGGGCTCAAGCAGCTTTCTCGCAGGCATGCCCTGATCAGTGCTCAGCTGACGGCTCTTCTGATCCCCAAAGCTGGTTCTCTTTTCTCCCTCAGCCTTCCCCTCTGGTACTATGTCCTGCTTCCTGCAGCCCCCCTGGCCACCCTGGGCTCACAGCTCCACCTTCTCAACTCAGGCAGCCAGCTGAGCTCCACCTCCTTCTGCCTCCCTGTACTGCACTCTGGAAATTCTCACCATGAGGCTCACTTCACCTGTCTCCCGCCTCACAGCGATCACTGCCTACACCACCAGGATTTCATGTCCGCACTCCACTGTGGCCTGTATTCTGTCTATTTAGTTGTGTCAGGGAGGAGAGCAAATCTGGTCTCTGGTATGCCATGGACCTGGCCCAAGTTAGGGTCTCTCTCCAGTGACTGGCATTCTACCATGTGGACACAAAGCCACAGGAAGCAACAGGAAAGAGACAAATGAAAAAGAGGAAGAGTAGAAAAGAAGAGTCAAAAGAATACTGATGCCTTTGCGATTCTCGTTCAAGTCCTCTTCACTTTGGCTGTAATCTCATGTGCTGCTAGCAATGTTCAAATAAAATGTCCATGAAGGTTTCCCAGCTCAAGCCTAGGCCGGCCCGCTGCACCAGTACTGGCAACAGCGCTGACAACAGCTTTGTGGAGGTGGTGCGCACGTCCTGGGTGGAAGCAGAGGACTGTGGGGCAGCTTAGCTGGCGTGAGGGGGCTCCAAGGCTTCAGAGGCAGTAAAGATCTTTGAGTTAATTGACTGAAAGACTGAACAACCGAGTGGAGCAGAAGCAAATAAATACTTTTAATTACTATTTGTATAATAGCAGTTTACTCCTAGAAGATGTGGAAGCTGTGGCAGCCCAGGTAGAGTCATTTCCAAGCCTAGAATACTCTTACTTGAAGAGTACTCAAACTTTAATACTCAAACTTGAAGAGGGGAAAATAATTTTTACCACACTTATATAAGTTTTTTGATAGAAGAATTATCTAGAAAAAGTGTTATGAAGTTTTATGATGCATTTATTGTATACATTTTTGAAAAGTTGACCATCTGTTCCTCTATATTACCAATAAAACAACTAACAAAGCTTAGATTGTTTGTTTAGAAAAAACAAATGCTTAAGCATGGAATATGTCATCATGATAGCTAGATTTGGCTAGATTCGTAAATTATAACTTATGAATTTACAACATTCAAATGAAGAAATGACACATTTAAACATTAATTGAAATCAAATGAAATTTGATGCTAAACATCAATCTAACAAGCAGGAAATTCAATATCAGTCATATTTTGGAAGACTTTAACCTCTACCCCTCGTAGCACAAATGTCCTGGAGAGAGCATGCAAGTCACACAATCTCTGTGTACCAAGAGTGGGCTGGTATGACTGATCCGCAAAGGTATAGACATAAGAGGGTGTATTTTTGCAGGTAAGTAAAACAATAATGGTGATTTGAGAGTCATTCTACTTTTTTATTATCACCGAGTGATAATAAATGCAATTTTAAACACTGTCAGTGATAAAATATTCTGTTCTCATAAAAACCTATCGTGGGTCTAAGTTCTAAACAATTGCTGTGAATACTGGATATTTCAATAGTGCACGTGCAAGCTACAAATTAGCACTTTTATTACTTATTCTTAAATATTTTATCCCACATTAACTTTTAATTAGAAGAACCTTCAGTTTTTATTCCCATCCACACCTGTCACAGATCAACTATATGCATTTGTTTAGCAATAAATTACTAAAGATTAGGAATTGAGTGAATTCCAATGGTGTTGCACATTCCTGCACTTATACAGTAGACTCAGAAGAAGCAATAATAACACAGTGACTGTACAGATGAATACACAGAACTTCAGTTACTTCGGTTTTCTCATTCTATATGACATTGTGGAATTCTTGTTTCTGCTTAAAATTTAAAGCTGTGTATCAGAGTACAAACTACAATGCATAATATTTTTGTTTGATTCGTGCATTTTCACTCATATGTGAAAGATTCAACTGAATTTGAGTAATATCTTTGAAAATTTGTATTGTGTTTAATTACTTTAAAACTGGAGAATGAATTGAGAAAACAATTATTATTCTATGATCAATTCTAAAAATAAATTAATCTCATGGAGATAAAAGTGTTTGAAAAAACTAGCTCCTGATATCAAATGTCTGGCTCTGTTCCTGCCCTGGTGTTCAGTCCTGTCCATGACTTTTGATACCAACATCTTTTTAAAGGTGGCAGTAACAGGTGTCTATCCAATACTGCCCTGGGATGTTTTTCATAGCTACTGACAACACACATTTACTGCTTATCAATAATATAACCACTTTCTGTCTTGCTTTACAATTCTGCTTCTTATCTGTATTTTTGACGCAAAATTCTCTAAACACAAAGCCCAATGTGTTTGTTAATTTGGTTTGACTGAGCAAAGGGGTGCCCGGATAGATGGTGAAGCATTCTTTCTGGGAGTGTCCGTGGGGGTGTTTCCAGAAGAGATGAGTGTTTGAACCTGTAGACTGAGCAAAGAAGATGGCTCTCACTAGTGTGAGCAACCATCGTCCATCATCCATTGAAGACCTGAATGAAGAAAAAAGTAGAAGGGGGAATTTGCTGTCTACTTCAGCTGGGACATCAGGTTTTTCCCTCCTTTTGAACATCAGTGCTTCTGATTCTTGGGCTTTCAGACTCAGATTAGGTCTCATGCTTTTGGTCATCGTTCCACTTTGGCTCTCGGGCCTTTGGGGTTAGACTGAAACTACACCACCAGCTTTCCTGGGCCTTCACCTTCCAGGTGGCGTTAGCAGAAACATCTATCTCTATAATCACGGGTTAATCCCTCATCATAAATCTCTTTATATAAAGATATATCTTTATATAAATATATATACATATATATATATATATATCTGTCTCTATCTGCCTATGTTATTTGTTCTGTTTCTCTGGAGAAGCCTAACACACAGATTTCAATTTTTTCTCGGGTTACCTTGCCGCATTAGTCAAGAGTCCTTTTACAAAGAGCAATTCTTGTAAGCACAGAACTATCAATTTAGAGAAGTAAAAATGATTGCATTTGTAGTACTCTTAAATCACACAAGCTTAGAAATATTATACTCCAGTTGAATTACCGAATTTGTTCCTTACAGTTTGGCTTTATCTTTGTGGAATATTAACAGTGTTCACTTGATTATATTATTGTTCTGAGGTCTTGTCAGTAAAATGTGGTATTGTGAATAGTGTTGATGATAGTGTTTCTTTGAAGGTAACAAAAGATCACATTTCTGTGAGGTGGAATACATCAATTAAACCATGGAGTTTAACTGTGGGTGTTTAAACAACCAACCACCCAACTGTGCATAATGTTACACACGGTGTTTAACTCATTCTACAAGTTATTAGGGACTCTGTGTCAGTGTGTTGTCTTTTCAGCACTCCCCTCAATTTTCCGTTCAGAACATGGTGGACATTCAGACTAGATAACTAATTTCCTGTGTGCAAATAGAAAACAAGTTACTGATTCTCAGGAGATATCTGTGGAGGTTCTTTTAGATCTGTAGCGTTCAACAAGGGAGGAGCAACCCTTTCACTAGTAGGACTGGAAGCCATGGGTAAACACCCCAAAATGCCAAAGTAGCCCTTAGTCCCTGACTCCACATTGTGCCAAATCAATCATTACAACCAAAATCGCTCCACCACTGACTGCATCACTCATTCTTGAACCATAGCCTGCTTTCCTCAGCAGCCTCTAAGCAGCTAATATCCTGCTTAGCACATAGTGAGTATTCAAGAAGGCTTAATTCTTGGGGCTGGGGATTTAGTTCAGCAGTTAGAGTGCTTGCCTACTAAACGCAAGGCCCTGAGTTCAATCCCCAGCACCAAGGGAAAAAAAAAAAAAAAAAGAAAGCTTGATTCTCTTCCTTTATCTTTGCTTCTCCCCTTGCTGAATACGTGAAAGAACAAACGAATGGAGTCTTATCTATCTTAAAGCCAGTTTTCTCTGTTCTGTGGCCTCATGCCATAACATGCTGGCACACAGTTCCTGAATGTTTTTTGGTGCTGCGGACCTGAATTTTTATCTTTTTCCTGCAGGTATATAGAGACTGTCCAATTCTTCCAACCCTAGAATTAAATCCCTGGCAGTGGGAAAGGGCCATCCTTTGTTCAATCTATTTAGTTCAGGTATGGCAAATGAACTACCTTGGTGGCCCTAGGATGCAAGGGCATGGCTCATTGTACAGATGGGGTGGGGTGGGGAAGAATTTCTTTGACGTGTTTCTTTGAAGATAATAAAAGCTTTCACCATTCCTTGTATCTCTCTTCTTCGTAATTGTGGTTCTGTCCCAGGTTTTATCCTGTCCAGATCTGATACAGCAAATCTTTCTACAACCAACTTGGGTCATGTTAATTTGCTATTTTTAAAGATAGGACTCTTTTGTTTTCTTTTCGTTTATTTTATTTTATTTCATTTTATTGTGATGCTGGGATTGAACCCAAGGCCTGGTGCATGAAAGGTAAGTACTGTACCACAGAGTTACACTCCCAACACCATGTTTCTCTGCAAATCATCTCAACAAGTCAGGAGGGAGGCTTCTCAACCAATAGTGTCTTCTCTGGCTCCCCTTTCTCACCATCTGGGATCACCACCCATCATCTCTGGGTAGCATTAACAGAGGCCAGTTTACTCCTAACCCTTCCATTCAAACTCCAATTGTATTAAGTCTTTGCATTCTAACAATGCCATTCTCCTTCCACCAGCTCTTTTAGAAACTAGTGAAATTTTTCTTTCAACAGCTGAAGCTCAGAGATTTGGTTCTGAGATTATAGTTAAAACCCAAATTCCATTCCCTGACAGAACCAAGTGAAATAAAGCTGGAGAATGGCAAATCGTACTTCTGTTGCATTTTTCCATCAAATGGGCTTGTGGAGGTTGACACGAGAGCCCAACTACAATTTGTAATACTGACTCTGAATGCCATGTTCCTGTAGACTCAATTAACATCTTAGACTAGACTTCTCTGTGGGAATAACACCAATTTATAAGTTACGAACACACTGCTAATTCACATATAGTCTGGACCATGCTCTAGGTCAGTGGTGGCAAACATACGGCACTCATGCCACAGCAGGCTGTTTGTTATCATTGAAGGCTCTAAAAGGTTTGCCAACACTGCCCCGGCTATATGACTAGCACTGGAAGTGCTTTCATAGCCAAAAGAAAGATCAAAATAATGGTATCCAGGGAAAGAAAAGTAGACAATAGCATCATATTTCAGGACTTATCAGAGAGTCGTGGACACTGGAATTTGGCGTGTGTGAGGGGAAAGAATGACAGAGGGAAGGAGAAGTGAGGGCTGCACACAGCAATAGTCTCATCATTTCGGATAGAGAAAGACCTGGGCTGGAACCCAGGAAGAAGCCAGAAAATGGTCTGTCAAGACCAGGGGGAAGTTAGGAAGCCCCTAACTCATGAGTACCTAGTGGTGGTGAAGCCAGGGAGCATGACGGTTGGGAAGTACAATTGCCAATACCGAGGCATGTGTCTAAAGCTGGGGTTAAGATTGGAGGTTGTAAGTACAACCTCAGGAATGATACAGGATCTCCAACTGGAACCAGTAAGAAGCCAAGTCATAGAAATGAAAATGTGTCAGGAAGGAAAGGAGACTATATTAGGGGACAAGGTGCTTACTGAGGCACAGGAACCCATTATCAGACTAAGGCCTCAGGGGAAGTAGTAATGGTAAGCTGCAAACTAGGGTACTGGAGAGAAGCCACATGCTAGTGTTAATCTCCACACTCTGGCCCCCTCTGTACTTGTGTGTCAAGCTGGTCCCCTGAGGACAGGGAGTGATTGGCAGGTCTTCTTTATTTGTAACACACTGCCAAGACCCAAGCACAAGGCATCCTGCTTGCCTCTTTGTTGCTTAGCAACAGCCACCTCCTTGATTACTCAAGTTGTCATAGTTTTTTTCTGTAGCTATCTACTTTGAAACCAGGTACATGGGCCTACAAGGAACCAGGCGAAGTCCTGGTTGCTCAAGCAGTTACGAGCCACTGAGCAAGTACACTGTCAGTTCAGGTTGCTCTGAGTATTGGGAACAAGACTGATAGCATGCTGAGCCCAAATGTGGAGGAAAAAATGGAGGGAAGAGAAGAAGAATATCGATTCTGATTCTACTGATTCTATAAACTACAGAAATCGAAACACAGACAGAGAGAGAGAGACAGAGAGATAATTTCAAAAGGTGCCAGGTAGTTATTTCAAATATCAGAGAAGTGAGGGCTTCTAATATATTAGAATATATGTTTTACCTGTTATCAAAATAACATTTCTTAGTTGTTAAGGTTTAGATTTTTAAAAAAATGTCCTTCCAAAGGCTCATGTGTTCAGAAGGAGGGCTTTGGGAAAGTCATTGGATCAGGAGAGTGCTAACCTCATCAATGGATTAATCCACCGATCTGTTCATAGTTGAATGGGGTCTTAGAAGGCGAGAACTTGTTGACAGAAGTAGCTCACTGGGGTACAAACTGGAAGAGTACATCATCCTCTTGAGCTCTTTCACCTTCTCTTCTTCCTGGATCCCATGAGTTGAGCAACTTTCTTCCACCACACCTTTCTGCCATAATGGTCTGCTTCACTGCTGGCCTAGTAAGGGAACCAACTGATCACAGACTGAAATCTTTCCTCCTTTAAGTTGATTTCTCTCAGATATTTTGTCACAGCGATGGAAAATTAACACATTCATGAATTATTCTCATTCTAGTATGAAAATTATTTAATTCTGCTGAATATAAACAGCAAATACAGCAAGTGAATTTGACCAGGTGCTTATGGAGGATCAACTGACCAATCATCTTGCAGAATCTCTGAACATTTTTAAAACAATTGTCAATAACCAGGTTTTCAGCAATGTCTCTATAATTCCTCTTCTTAGACAAGACAGAATGTCTTGAGGAGAAAGTATAAATTATGAGCATCAAAGACTATTTCCTAGAATTTGAAGGAGAGCCACACTGCTTAAACGACGTCCAAAAATTCATGGTGGAATGTTTCCAGAACAGATGCTGGAAAGCAGCAGAAGCCCTGTACCACAACATTACCATCCCTATCGACACAAAGAACAGCCGCCTTGTTTTGCATGATGTGAAGGGTACTGTTTTTCACGACAACCTCAAGCAGTTAGCCTGTGGTCATGTGCAAAGGACTTGCTATTTTAATAACTTTTTGTGTTTGTGATGGTTTTCTGTTTGTTATGTTTAAAAATAGCAGTTTATAACAGGAATTAGAAAAACCTTGATTGTAAGTCATCTTAATCCTTCTGTGCCTTTGGTTTGTGACTCAAAACTACTGAATATCATATGGCCAATATTTGCGGAAATCCAGGCTTTGATCAGTTTCGCCATGGCTTCAATTTAAGTCCAGATATAACCTGGCCAACCTCAGTCTAGGTGTAGTCGGGCTTTCCATTCTTCCACTTTTCAAACTGAAGTCTCCTGTAGTGTCCAGTCTAGACAGGTTGGCACTACAGGAGACTTGTGGGAATGAGGTTGGGAATATTCAGCTCTAAAACAAGTAAGAGATTGTCAATCTATCTTATGTAGAACAGTGACACTTACTGCCTAGCTTTAGAATGACTCTTTTCAGAGGGCTATTGGAAAAAATTTTGACTTAAGGAATGGAATTCTCTCAGTTTACATAAATTTAGTTTTCATGTGTTCGTAATTGCTTACATGCACAACAGTAGTTTTTTTTTTTTTGAATTTTTGTGCTCTCTGAAGGTAACATTCTTAGTGTTTTAAAGTTTACGTGAGAATTTTTAGTGCCATGTGAATGAATTGACAAATGGTGCCAGGAAGCAAAAGACAAGCAATACTGTGTATAGTCTTTTTATCAAAAGTAATGAGCAAAATACAATTAGCTTTTTTCATGTTTGATTATTATGTGATTTAATGTGCCATAAGTGAACCATTTTGACCACTACAGCAACTACAAGCAACTGGGTAACAGGAATGTCTGATGGTGTAGTGATCAGCTGTCCTTTCCAGGCTTTTACTGTCCTGTTCAAAGAATTGGACAGCACAAATGATGACCGTGAAAATTTAACATTTCATTAGGGCAAAAGAAGAAGGAAATAAGAAGAAAAAGAAGTGCATAAGAGGAGCTGAAGAAGGAAAAGAACTCTTCAGGAAAAAGAGAAGATATGGCTTGCATGCAGAGCAGGCCACTGCAAGAACAAGAGGGTGGTGGCAGTGCAGTCAATGGCCGCCGTCTTCTATAACTTCTTTCTGATATCAGATCCGAGCCATCCTATCAAATATCTGCTTGATCTCCTGCCAGAAGAATTGAAGACAGCATTCCCTGAATGGTAGAAGCTGTTCTCGGTCCTGAATCTCCATGACTGACACCTGTCTGTCCACAGATCACACCCAATTGCCCAGCTACTTTGCCATGCCCTATTCTCCTGCCTCAGAAGCAAGCCTGTTCCAGAACACTGTTGTGTGTTGCATTTAAGTCCTACCTTAGCTGATTTTGCTCCTTATTGGAGGAAATCAGTTTTGCATTATCACCTCTTTCTTTTGCGGCTTGCCCAGTCCCCAGCAACTCCAAACTGTGGTGTTTAAAGGGTTATTTATTTGCAACTTGCCAGGAGTAGTATTTTCATGTCAATCTACTCAAGAGGGTATTATCTGAGATTCCTGATCATTCTTGGTATGTCTCTATGTGTTTGTAAAATTATTGTTTATGAGATGTTAACTTCGTTGAGGTACATTTTAAATGTTTTAAAATTGCTTCTAAAGATCAGTAATCTTTTTAGGTCACACCTAAAAATGATTGCATTTGACCTCCCTCCTTGGCTTACCAAATTAAATCATGTGCATGAAGTAGCTTTGTGAAAACAAATACAGTGAACCTAGCAGAGTGGCTGGTTTGTGGTACTAAAAAATGTGTTGTAGGTTATATGTGGTGTTAAAACTGGGCTAGAGATACAGATGTACAAGGCTGGGGGCAGTTTATAAATTCTGACAACTCTGCTTTTCCCGAAAATTGTGATTATGACTGTGGTATCTGTTACTTTACAGTACAGATGACCGTATTCTCAGGTGTTTTATTGGTCCTTGAAATATTGATCGGAATTGTGGATGCTTTCAGCCTTTCTAGCTGAAATAAGATGGTGCTTTCTAAGACATCCTTTCTAAGACAGTGCTTCTGGTTCTGTCTTTCCATGAGGTGTGAGAGCCGGGCCTTTCGGTGCACTAACCAGGGACTTGTCCTTGACAACTCTAACTTTTCTTGCATTTAAAGTTTCACCGTCATTATATCCGTATGAATTCCAGTGTGTTGATGCCTCGGTAATATATAAGCTTCAGAGGCGTAGGCCAACATCAAAATGTTCATTATAGAACTCATGTATGTTTGAACAGTATTACATCTAGTGCTTCTTCCCCCCCCAAAAAATTGTTTAAGTCTACAGGGTTAATGTAACTCCAGGGCTAATGAGTGTTGGAATATGGACACAGAAACATTGATTTATTTGGTGGTCTGTGTAAATTTAGCAAATAGTTTTTTTTTGAATGGCCAAGACACTTAACACTAGTGAAGGCAAAGTGTCCCTGTACAAAGTGGATACTTAGTCCCGTTTAAGTTATATTTAAGGTCTGTGATAACAATAAATATCGCCTGCCAAAGCAGAAATAACCAAGCTTCCTCATTTTGACTGCTACCAAGAAATGTTAAACCACTAACTAGATATGGTATCATTTCGGGTATTTATAGTTTTCTTCTGATGCATGTAATGTCTCAGAGCCACCATTCATTTAAAATAAAAAACAGAATATATTTTGAGATAGTAAACTACTTGTATTTAAGTTATACAGGTTTGCTTAGTCATTCAGTAGAATTGTGAGGTTCAATCAAAAGGCTTTACTCCTACATATTTTTGTTTTGTTTTGTTTTGTTTTTGTGGTGCCAGGGATCGAACCTCAGGCCCTTGTGCTTGCAAGGCAAGCACTCTAATCACTGAGCTAAATCCCCAGCACTCCTACATATTTTTATATACTTTATGTTTATACCATTTGAAAGGAGTCTTATAACTGTATCATGAAAACCATCACTTTTTAACTTGAAATACCACTATATGAAAACACAGATGAAGTTTAAGGAACAGAATTGAAAAGATGCTCATAATTTTCACCTACTTCTTCTCTTTTTTTTTTTGGAAGGTGGTGCTGGGGATCAAACTCAGGGCCTTGGACTTGCTAAGGCAAGCGCTCTACCACTGACTAAATCCCCAACCCCACTTCTTCTCAATCTCCTAAAAATAACTCAAGTTTAAAGCTCTTTGGCATGTTCAGTTTTCCAAATCTTTGGTTATGATTTGGAAAAAAAAATGTGCTTGATTCTGTATTACTTTCTATTCTTAATTCTGACTGCCTTTTCATTTTTATGAAGCAATGTTATACCTGTGTTGACCTTGAAGAAATGTATGGTATACAGAGTTGCCTCGGAAGTCAAAGAACAATTTAGAACTTAATTTTTATAGGTAGCTTTGTGAGGTGTTTTCCGAAGACCTAAGCAATTTGAGACATACCACTTAAATATTATTAAATATAGTTTTTAATAGCCTGAATTGTCGCATTCTGCAAAATATTGTATTACATTGAAATCTTCATTTAGTGTTGTTATGTGGGGAGGTTGCTTGACAGAAGTGCAGCTGCAGCTGAGGAAGACAATGAGGGATGAAAAAGATGTTTTTTGTTTTCTTTTAAACTGTATTGACTGATACTTCAGAGAGAGTCCTCTGATTGATCTTACAAATCTGAGATGTTCACAGAAATTCTTGTTCAGTTGGCGGCAGTGTTTCATTTGAAGCAGAAATTAAAAAGACCACCTTAATACCAGAAATGATTAGAAGTATCAGTTAAGCTTCAACACGAATCGTGTGCCCTACAATTAAATCTTAACTCTCAATGTATACCCAAGTACTTGTATCTTCAGTTTTTGATAAAGTGTATTTTTCAGCCTTAGTACACATGCCCAGCTTTGCCTTATGTAAAGAATAAAGTTACTAAATTATGCTATTAGGTTTTGAACCTCAAATCACTATTCAAATCACTCAAATCACCTCCAATCACTGTTTGAGAAACCCTCAAGTTGGTGTTTTCATTATTTGATGATGTAATTGGGCAAAACCCTAAACAAACCATTTGAAACAGGGTTCTTCTCTCCACTGCAATTTGTAGCAATGTTATTTCTACATGTGTAATGAGAAGGCTAAATAGCAGTGTTAACTCTTAATTTCTGGCTCGCATCTATGCAATCATGCCTATAAGTCAAGTCGAACTTTGTAACAAACTTCCTAATAAATCTAGAGAAAGTAAACAAAACAAACCAGCATAATACTCAGAGATGTTTCTCAGGAATTGCAGCATGTAATTAAAGATAAACTTTGAAAACTGTTGATGCCAGGTGTGGTGGCACACATGAGTAATCCCAGCACTGGAGAGGCTGAGGCAGGATGATCTGATTGAGAGTTCAAGGCCAGCCTGGCTACATAGTGAAACCCTGTCTTTAAAATAAAATAAGAACTTTTGAGAAAAATTCTGTTCTTTGCAAGGTAAAACAAGGACCATGTCACCGCAGTTTTGGAAAGTCAAGGGCAGAAATCTACATGTTTTGTTCCCATGTGACAGATCGTCAGCTGAAAAACATTCTATGTCCAACGATTAAATCCAAATGCAGTAGCATCATGTGTAGAAGAGCAGTGAGTTAAAGGAATCTGCCTGTCTTTCCAGTATCAGCAACAGACTTCAGACAAAAAAAAAAAGCCTGGTCATTTTTTTTCTTTTAAATTAAGGAGATGGAACAACAGCAAATAAATATATGAAAAACTGACCAATGTTCATCACTGGTCATGCATGAAATGTAAATTAAAACAACACTAAGATTCTATCTCACTCCAGAAAGAATGGCCATCGTCAAGAAATCAACAACAACAAATGCTGGCCAAGCTGTGGGGAAAAAGGAACCCTTCTCCACTGCTGGTGGGAGTGCAAATTGGTACAACCAATATGGAAATCTGTATGGAGACTCCTCAGAAAAATGAAACTAGAGGTTCTCTTTGACCAGCTATCCCCTTTTTGGTATCTTCCAGAAAGAGTTAAAAGCACCATACCACAGCAATTTATGCACACCCATGTTGATAGCAGCAAAATTTGCAATAGCTAAATCTTGGAAACATAGTGGATGCCCATCAATGGATGAATGAATTAAAAAAAAGTAATTTTTATACACAATGGAGTACTACACTGGCAGAAAGAAGGGTAAACTTGAGGCATTTTTAGGTAAATAGGTGCATCTTGAGAACATAATTTTAAGCAAAATAAATTGGTTATACATGTTTAAATATTGTATCATTTCTCATGGGTGAGAACTCTTCATTTACCTCATTTGGTAAATGAGGACCAAAATATTGAAATGTAGGAAGAAAATGTTCAAATGGGAAGGGGAACAGGGAAGGAAGGGAATAGGGATAAAAAATAAGGAAGAATGGAAGGAAAACAATAGAAAGAAAGTTTTGTAAAGGGTGAGGGGAAGAAGCATTGAAGGGAAGGGATGGGAATTGGAAAAAAAATAAAGATATATTATGTACAGATACAAATTCCCTATGCTGAATGTGATCATTATGTGTGTCAAAAGTGTACCAGTAAAATTAACTAAAAAAATAAAAAAATTAGGGAGATGGACTCTTCTTCACTAGGTATTACTGGCACTCCGACTCAAATCAACCAAGGTTCTCATGCAAGTAACAAGTGTATATAGTTTTTTATTTTTTTCTTTCAGGCTTTTTGTTTTTCAGTACTGGGGACTGAATCTATGTCCTTTGGACTGAGCTACATTCCCCATCAGTCCCTCCAAAAAACTTTTTTCTGTTGTTGTTGTTTTTATATACAGGCATTTTTATCATTTCATTCATCACCTATATGTATATTCAGTGAGGTATACCTTCAAAAAATGAATCTTTTGGGCCATATATATTATGGCTAATGCTAGTAAAAGCGCAACAGGAGAGAGGAAATGGGAGGAGAGAGGATAGGTGGGGGAAGGAAGGAGAGAAGATGGGTGAAGAAAGGCAAAGCAGAAAGATGAGGAAGAAGAAGTCGGATGAGCGGCACCCCTCAGAAGAGCGAGCGTCAGCAGTCATCTGGCTCTCCTCACAGTCTGGAGGCAATTCGGACATACATACACCTGGTCATTATTACCACTCTTTGCCACTTTTATTTCCTTCTTGTAGTAGAATTATTGCCTGGCTTCATTTTTAAGCTTCAAAGTTTATTTTCTCAAGAAATTACTATGCTCTCACTTTCCCCACCTCCTCCCTTGACTGAGGTTTCATCTAAGGATAACTTCAAAAATATGAAGAACCAATTAATTTGCAGGGCTATCAACTCTAATGTCTTTCCCCTCTGCCTTTGAAACTGTATCTCAGGGAGTACTTTGCTTTTGAAAGCTCCCTACTCATGGAGTACCTATCTTCTCTCTCTTCCCCCTTTTTGCCACCTTTTAATAAATTCTCTTCTCTTAATTAAAAAAAAAAGAGAAATAAACTGTATCTTGGAAAACACACCAAGCAAGGCCAACTAAAATCTTATTCCTAGATTCTTTCCTGTAAATTCATTTTTATTCCTCATCAAAATCATACATATGTGTAATTAAAATTCGAATAACACTAAAAGGTTTAAAACAGTCATCCTTTCCCTCTTACCCACTCCCATACCTCATCCTTATACAATCCTACTTCCTGGAGGCAGCTACTTACAATTGGCTTAGCTGCTAACTTTGGTTTTCCGCACCTTTTTTTTTTTTTTTTTTTTTTGGTGCTAGGGATTGAACTCAGGGCCTTGTGCTTGTGAGGCAAGCACTCTAACCACTGAGCTGAATTCCCAGCTCCTCCACATTTTTAAAATGTACACTTACACATCGTTAAATAACTAGAGTACGTTCTGAGAAATGTGTTGTTAAACAATTTTGTCGCTGTGTTAGCATCACAGAATATATTTATACCAACCTGGGGGCGTAGACTGCTATC
>PVJO010007319.1:0-28641 GCA_004026905.1 Hystrix cristata
AAAAAAAAAAGAAAAAAAGAAATCGCTCGTAAATATTTTTTTTTCACTCTGTAGGTTCTCTTTTCACTCTGTTGGTTTTTGCTGTGTAGAATTGTTTTAATTTGATATGATGCCATTTGTTGATTGTGCATGCTATGTCTCATGCAACTGGGTCTCTTCAGAAAGCCCTTGCCTATTCCTGTGTCCTCAAAGTTGTATCTCTCACCTATTTTCATATAGTTTTCCATCCGCAGTGGAATTTTTATCATTGGAATCTGTCTGTGGAAAGAGAACTGCCTGCGGAAAAGGGATCTGCCTGCAGAATGCTCATTTTTCCTTTAGAAGCAGGAAAACCAGAATCCAGACCTTAATTCTAGTTGCCAAACTAGAGCATTCTGGGTAAAAATAAAAATGCCAGTAAATTTTGCCAGTGGAAAAACCCAAGAAGCCCTTCTTCTTACTTGAGGTATTCCGTCCTACTTGATATTTGTATCTGGAAGCATCTCAGATTATTCTCTTTCAGGTCAGAAATGCAGTTTATGGAGTTTAACCTGGATGTGTAGAGGATCTTGCTGTGGGTCTGTGGAGATTAATAATGATGCTGTTGATTGACGGGCTTTGAAATCTTTCCAGTAGTCAACTCTTATATTTTCTTGAAGTCATCCAGTCAGGAAGGACCATCTTAATGTGTGGAATGTCAGGCAGTAGAGTCTCCTTTCCATGTTTGTAACTCAGTGTCGCCTTGCCGCTTCCTGCCTCCCCAGATCTTCAGGGATCAATGTCCCCTCCTACTTCCACTTCGTATTTTTAAACCATCCTTAAAGGGACTTTTTTCTTTCACTAGTCTTTCTGCTAAGCCCCCAACACCCTGTCAGCTCAGATTTCAGACATGATCTGAGCATCAAATGATACACTTAGGAAATGAAAGACAGATGGAATTTTCACTGAAAATAAATATTTCAGGTTATCCCCATGACTATTGATTTTTTTTTTTCTTTTTCACATAAAATTCAAGTCTAGCATTTATATGACCCAATTAGCCTTTGCTCTCAATGCCATCTTTATTATTTGGGCTCCGGAGAGCCTGTGTGAAGTCTGGTCCCTGAGCTCTGGAAACGGCTAGCAGGCTTGGACGCTCAGCTCTGCCCCTTCTGCTGAGAGACCTTCAGCAGGTCCCTCCAGCTTCTGTATCTTGGCATCTCACTCTGTAACATCCTCCAAAGATTGTTCGGAGGATGAAATGACCTAATATTAAACACCCTTACATCGGTGCCTGGCACCAAGTAAATACTAAGTTCTTGCTGTTATTCTGATATTGATGATAAAGATAATCACGACAATAAAATAATAATTTAATACACTCTCAACCTTCTGAGTCTGACTACATGTGTGTAATCTACACTCTGTCGATTTGAATCAGAACACATGCAACAGGGCACGCATCTGTGGTCCTGTTTGACCTGCAGGGAAGGGAGAGTGTAATGATTCAGCCCTCAGACAATCAAATGAGCAGCTTTCCTGTAGGCTCTCAGGAGTAACCTCTGCAGAATGGTAGGAAAGCAGGAGGTGCTCTGTAATCATGACTGCAAGGGGACAATCAGCACCAAAATGCCTGATGAACTATACAGCTGAAAGTAATGAATCTAGTGATAAATGGGAGTTATTTGAGTTGCAACAAAATTTCAAAGTATATACTTTAAACCATTCTTTATTCATAAAACCTGTCTAGTAAAATTATCTTCACAATATTTTTTCTAAGTGCCTATTTTACCACTACAAAGGCAATAACTATGTGACACAACTATTTTGGGTGATTACTGCACCCAAAATAGTTCTGAACACTTATGTCTTGTGAAAGAAAAGAACTAGGAAGTGAAGAAGTGATTGGGAAGAGGCAGTCCAAGGAAAATGATCTTTCAATTGAGATCCAACCTTGGCATATTTTATGCACACATCCTGGAGTCCTGTAAGACTCTGTCTCTGCTGGGCGGGGGTCTCGCGGTGCCGGGGAACTGCTACAGTGTGACACACGTGATTCACACAGCCAATGTTTCCACGCTGTTCTCTGATCGTTCACAGTTCTGTGACCACTGGTGTCCAATCTCACACATTTGAAACTATTGCCTAGACATTTCAACTTTGCTGTGGGGCTATTGAAGCTCGTGTTATTCATAGACAGTAAGCCCAGTTAATGTGATAGAGAAAAAGTAGAGAAACTAATACATTCTCTCAGTTTGCGGACATGGTTTTGTGTGGTTAGAATTATAGAACACAGAAAAGGGATAGAAAGACCCTCTCCCTTCTGAGATGAGGCCTCCAAGAATTGTTGAACTCTGTAGCTAGGACACGACAGAAATAGAAATTCCATTATATTTCTAAGTTAATATCTTTAGCACAGTGTAATTATCACTATAATTATCTAGGATATACTTGGCAGTTTTATATAATTTTTAATTTGATCATTTTCTAAATTAAAAGTTAATACATTTTTTTCCTTCCAGACAGAATGAAATCCTTAAAACCATTTCTAGCTATACTTTAAAAATCTCATTAAATATTTTATTTGACTAATGTTCTTCATTGTACAATGAGGCACAACATATTTTTAAATTTTTATATATTCTACATATTCTATCACATTAGAAAATTCTCAGTAAAATTTAGAAGACAGACCACAATGAAATAATAAACAATGAAGGCTGTTAGGATCTGTCTAACACTGTACCTCCTGCTTAGAAAATTACAATACACTATATTGTTTTAATAGGTTAATTGAGATTCCATAATATAAAATCTGCCAAGTGAATATTGGATAGAAGAAAACTTTCTGCAAGTGTTACTTTAAAAATAATTATTATAAAATCCAAGTTTAGCAGTTAAAGCTGATGGGGACAAACCCTAGATGCCACACCTTCTTAAAATCACTTTACTTTTTAAATTTAATTTTCGTTAGTATGTGTTTTATTAGTACATGCTGTACATAATGATTACATTAATGGAGAAGCGTTGGTACATATATACAACACATACTACTACTTTCTAGGTCCCTTTCCCCTCCCTTCTCACTCCATCTCTTGTTTCCTTCCCACCTAGGAAAGATCTATCTCCTGGTTTCCTATTATCTGTCTTTTATTGTGCTCTTCAATTTATTTATACTCTGGGTTTTTCATATAGGAGAAATCATGAGATATTTAAGCTTGTGCTAGCCAATATCCTTCAGTGGTTCACATGAAGAAAAGTCAAATTCTTTGGTTCTTGATATTTCACATGCCAGTATTTTTATTTTTTATTACTTATTTGATTAATACGCTTTTGCTGTACAACATTACTTACATTCATCTTAGGGTGTAGGTACAGGTAATGAACACATTTTGATTTACTGTCCTGCCACTATTTCTCCCTACCTTCCTCCCTCCATCTCTAGATCCCCTTCCCTCATTTTCATTATTAGTATTATTATTTTGGTTCATGTTTGCAACATGTAATGAGTGTACTCGTTGTGGGTAGTCAGTACATGTATATGACGTATCTTAAATCTTTTCACTTGCCCTCCCCACCCTCAGCCTCTTGGTCTCCTTCCCATCTGTGTAAGATCTACCTTATACAGGAACTGTTTTTGATCAGGTGGGGTAAGGGGACAGTCCTGGAGACATCAGTGACACTCAAAGGACAATTGCTCCTCACAGTCCCCCAGAGGAAGGGACATATCCTGCCACAGGATGCAGGACCACAGGGGAAGACAGTGCTGCTCAGCAGAAAGGCAGAAGGAGCAGTTTGGCCTGTGGGTTTGCTGTGGCTTCTGCAGGAGGGAGGGTGAACAGAGATGGCAGCTGAGAGCTCGGTGGACAGTGTGGGCAGCATCACAGGGGGCTGAGCTACAGGGTGGCCCTAGTTGTCCGGCCGCCGGCTGTAGAGTGGGCGGGGCAGGAGTGGTGGTGACCTGGCCACAGAGCTGAGCAGAGGCGAATGGGACAGCGACTCTGCGTTCCCACAGGACAGCTGGGCTCCGGAACGAGCTGATCTCTGCTCCTGGAAGAGCAGCCGAGAGGAGCGGTCCCTGCCGGGTCTGCAAGGCCCAGAGATGTCACAGCCTCCTCAAATGGAAAAAGCACGGTAAGACAGAGAGCTCAGGAACCTGCCTGCAGTATCTCTGCTCAGTTGCTTCTTAACCTTTAGAAAGGAAGCATTAGTGGCCTTGGTTTCTCACAAATAGTATTTTGGAAAACATCCTCCTTTTCTCAGTACAGGGCTGTGGTGACAAAGTTGGATGTTGAATGGAAAATGTCTAATCTTATCCACGGTCTGGTACAGAACACCCATGGGGACCTACTCCCACCACGAGCTGAGATTGGCGGAGGCTCAGCACCTCTGCTCTGAGCCTGGCTGCTCAGGCTACAGGCTAAGAAGCACCCTGGCTGGCGGGGCTGTGGTGAAAAGGGAACCCTCCTACACTGCTGGTGGGAATGCAAACTAGTACAACCATTATAGAAATCAATATGGGGATTTCTCAAAAGCCTAGAAGTAGAAATCTCATATGAGCCAGCCATTCCCCTACCAGGTATCTTCACCGAAGAGCTAGAGACATCCTACTACAGAGATACTTGAACAATAATATTTACAGCAGCACAATTTGTAATAGCTAAATTCTGGAAGCAACCTGTATACTCATCAACAGATAACTGGATAAACAAAATGTGGTATCTATACATAATGGAATACTATTCAACTATAAAGAATGACAAACTAGAGTTATTTATAGGGAAATGAACAGACCTGGAAAATATAATGTTGAGTGAAATAAACCAGACTCGCAAGCTCGACTGCTGTATGGTATCCCTCATTTGAGTGAGGCAAAATACAAACAAAAGAAAAGTGTAAACAATGGATACAAAGAGGCAAAGGGTTAGATATAAGCTAATAGACAAAGTGTTCAAGGGAACAAGAGGGCAAAGAGGGAGGGAAATGGAAATCCAGAGGAATAGTGATATCTTAAAAACAAAAACCTGATAACCCAAATTTAAAACGGTGACACGTACACTGGGTACTACAGTAACTTTATGTAGTTGTGACTTAATGCTGTATCTGTGTGGTTGTTTACATTGCTTGCTGTCATAAGCAATTGTGGACAGCAAGTTTGTGTAATGGCCTGTAAGTTTGTGTGATTTTGGATAAATTTTAATAAAAATCTATTTAAAAACAAAAACAAAAACAAAAAAAACAGCAGCCAGGAAGCAAGCCGGGCTTCAGTTTCTGGTACAGCAGGAAAGCGGCTGGGCAGTCTTCACCCCTGTCCTCACACACAGGCACACACAAAGGAAGAACAAACAGAAATCAGCAACTCTTCTCAGAACCACCCAAGAATTGGGAGTCACAGGTAAAGTGGTGAGCAGAAGATGGAAGGATACAAAGAATCCCAACTGTCCAGACCAAAAGCCTGAGATGAAAAAACTGCTGGAATGAGTCCCACCGAAGGAAAGCCGGGAGAGGAGTCCTCAATTTGATGGCGGCTTTCTTCTGGGTGTGAATTGAAAACCCCGCTGAAGTCTGCACACTTTTCTACAAAATTCCTCTAGGACCCCCACCAGGCACTCATAGTTAAGACTGGAGAAGAGTCTTAGCATTTTTCCAGCATGCAATGAAGGGCCCTTTTGAAACAACACACCCAAAGCATTCTGTTTTTCCTCTCAAATCCTGCCCCTAACAGAAGGATTTTGCATGTTCACTGGGCGATCACAGAGTGGAGCCCCCCAGGTTTCTGCCGGAGCCTAACTGGCCTAGGGGAAGGAAACACCCCCCGAGCCCGTCTCAGCCTGCCTGTCTCACTACAGAGACAGCAAACAGTGCACACAGCGCTGTGGTTTGAGAGCATCTCCCTAATGTCACGTGGGGGAAAAGTCGAATGCCAAATTCGTACGCTGATAGTATTTGAAGACTTAGAGAAGGAGCTGGGGTTAGGCGAGATCATCAGGGTGAGGCCCAGGATGGGACTGTGTCTCCGAGGAAGAGGGCTGGACTTTAGGGAGAGCCAGAGGCTGCCCAGTGTAAGATCTGGTGCGTCAGCGGGGCGCGGACACCGTGAGATTTGTTACAAGCCTGACTTTCCTTTGGGTGGAGCCCGGCTGCAGCATATTCAGGGTGTGTACTCAAGATAACATTTCTGGCCTGAGAAAAAAAAAAATCACGAAGCAAACTAAAAGACAAAAACAATTGGAGGAGACAGGCACACATCAGAACCCGGTGTGAGTATGGCGGAGATATGGGATTATTAGCTCAGGAATATAAAACACCCATGATTGAGATACTGGTAAAACCTCTAATGGAAAAAGCAGGAAACGTACACAGACAGATGACTAATGTAAACCGAGCGATGTGAACACTAAGAGTGAATAAAAAGTACATGAAAACACTCAAAAACAGTTGTGATCAAAATATAATGAATGCATGAAGTAAAAAAAAAAAAAAAATTATTACAGTAAAAGACACCTTGCCATCCATCTCCATCAAAATACTCCCCCTATTTTGAAACACACTTTTCTCATCATTCTTGACACCTTTCCTGAGTATTTTATTAGCATGTTTGTGATACATACGAATACATTCATCATGAGGGAATTGGAACACACGCATATCACACGCGGATCCTTTTTCCTTCCCCTTCCATCTCTCCTCTTCTCCATTCCCAGACCCTCCTTCCATCTTGACATTTTTTGAAGTCATTCTGGAAGTCTTCTTCGAGTCTTTATGAGGTGTGATAAAAAATAGGCATAGAATGAAATGTAGGCGATGAGGAGGACGCTGGAAGAGCACCTTTTCCTTGTAGGTAAAGGAAACACAAAGCCAGTATCCAGGCCCGCCTGATGGTGCCTAAGGACGCTACTGAGGAACTAGGGTGTTTGCCTGGGCCTAGAGCTCGCTGTAAGCGCAACACAGCCGAGGGCGGGCGGGATCATCTGAGGCTCCTTCCTGTCCTGGAAGAAAACGCCTGACGCCAGCAACTTAATTCAGGAGAGGCTTGTTTGGGCTCGTGGTTTGCCTCCATGGTTGGTGAGCTACAAGGCAGAAACAGCACAGCAGAGGTGCAGAGTGGAGGAAAAGATGCTTAAGTGCAGAGAGACAGAAATCAGACGGGGTAGGCCGGAGCCGCAGACATGAACACCCGCGTCCAGGTCACACTCCGGTGGCCACTCTGCCCAGCGTGAGCGGAGCCTCTGGAAGGACTAAGTGACACTTCAGATCCTCTCAGTCCCTTAGTCCGCCGCGGCCGCTCTCGCAGAAACGAGACCCTTTCTGCAAGGAGACTGTAGCCTCTACCTCCTTCCGGAGATCAGCAGATCGGGTCTCTGGATAGCAGGGCAGTCCTGCCATTTCTGTGCTTCTTCACACATTTCGTCTTCAAAACCTCATTTTCCTCTTCTAGCAGCAAAGAATCATTTTAAATTTTAGTAGCGAGTGCTAGTTATTTTTGAGATTAGTGATGTGTTTCCGGAATAAGGAAGAATTCATTTTTTATTTGCTTACCGAAAGCGGCTTATTTTCTGTTGCCTGAGGGATAGGGAATTATTCTTAAAGCCTGGAATATTACAATTCTCCTTACATAAACTATTACTCTCCATTAAACAAAACATCTCTTCTTTCAAAATTATTATCCATAGAGACAGGACATTGATGGGAATATGAAAGTACCATTTTATGATAAATCAGTAATACAGTGAAAACATGAGAACGGTGCAATTAACACATCTATAAATGTGTATTGCATTTGATACTCTTACAAAGTTTCTAAAAATATACTTATGTTTTATGTCTTTTTACATATTGGGGCCTAACAATCTTCTTGTTGCCTGTCTCATGTAGAAAATGTTAGAAATATCTCCTATTTCTTTATGTGACAAAAGGTTTCTCACATACCTGGATGTAGGAGGGATGAAGAAGAAGGCTATACTTTTATTTTTATAGAATGCTAGTTGAACTTAAGGGTTTCTATACAGGTCACCCAGTTATGTTTTATTTGAGGGTTATATTTATAAAAAGAAAAGTATAAAAGGGACTTGAGATGTGCATGTTCTATTTCCGTATATACAACTCTTTGAAACTGTAGGTTAACACAAAGACTTCAAGTTCAATTATCTGTTTGTAGATAGGTCTGTGGATTCTTTTAAGCCTGTATATCTGATCCCAAAAATTAAACATTGCTGTATGGCCCTGCAAATGATTTTAAGACTATAGGTATAAAATAGCCTACTTAAAATCAATGATTCATACAGTCATAAAAATTATTCTGAACATAGTTTCTACAGAAAAAAAATCTTGTTTATGGATTTGAGTTTATATAAGATTCATCTTGATAAATTTTGTAAAACCTTCTTTGGATTTTTGGAAAAATTTCTCTTATAATAAGCAGGTTAGGGGAATGTAATTTAGTGTTAACCAGAAAATCAAATTTCAAAACTCTATTACTACTATGTTTTATGAATTTTCGACAAGTACAAACCCGACCCAGTATGTGATGTTTAAACACTTTTTCCAACAGTTACTGGATTTTGTGTTTAAGAACATAATACAGGCTTGGTATGTTCGTATAGTTATAAATGTGCTAAAATATAATTATCATCTAGGTAAAAGTGCAAATTGTGAAAACCAGTATTTCAAAGACAAAGAAGTCAGGCAAACCATATTTCACTCATGAAGTAATTGAATTTGGACCTGTAAACAACAACGAATATGGTATATATAGGGATACATATTTCAAATTGGTGCCAAATCCCAAAAAGAAAATTGGCATAAACAGAGAGGTTGCCAGACAAAGATGATAATAATATATTAGGCAGAAAAAGACAAATTTGAAAATATGTCATGGTCACTAATAAAATTCATAAATTACTAAATTTTATATTTTGAAGAAAATCCTGTTCCACTGAAACAATTTTAACCCAACTCTATTCAGAAAATATGTGTCAGGTATGGTGGCACGCCTGTAATTCCAGCACTCAGGAGGCTGAGGCAGGAGGACTCCTGCCAGTTCAAGGCCACCCTGGACTACACGGTGAGTTCAAGGACAGCCTGAGCTAGATAGCAAGACCCTGTCTCCAAAAAGAAACAAAAACAAACAAAAAATATGGGGCCTTTTAGTGAAAGAAGGACTGCTGTTAGCTGAACACATTCCACAAGAACTTGTCGCACTCGCGGTGAGATGTTGGTCGGGGAGAGGCGAAGGACGCCTGAGGGGATGAGAGGAAAACACCCTGCAATCTAGGGTCAAGTTGGATCTGGTACCATCTGGGTCTGGGGTTTGACTGTGGTATGTTTCTTCCCAGCTGCTCAGCTTCCCCACTCCACAGGTGTAGCAAGAAGTCTACAGGAAGCCAGGTGGCTGGAGTCCCTTCCCTGGCTGGGGCAGATCTGAGGGTGCCCTTCCAGCTGCAGCCTCTGATGTGCTACACACAATGCTTTGGACATAATTCACACAATTCTTCCTTACTTTTCTCCCAGAACCCTCCACCATGAAAACCTGTTGAAGTACCTAAAATCCCATGAAGTTTTGGGTTCCCCCTTTCAAACTGGGCTCCCTCTTTCCAATACTAATCCACAACTAGTATGTAGAGATTTGCCGAAGTTCCCGCCCCTCCGAGTGTCCCCAGTGCAGGGCTCCAGAGGTGTCTGACGGATAAGCACACGGCTGTCCTCCTAGGCGAGACCGCCTCTCCAGGCTCCAGCCAGCCATTCCTCCTGCAGCTCCAGGTCTCCACTTCATCCAGGAGAAGTTACTGATTTATAACTCGTTCAGCTTTTACCCCTGCTGTAATTTGGGTGCTACTGCACCCACATTCTCTGTCTGTCGGGACTAAACTCAGAAACCCATAGCAGAACTCGTCCCATTCCTTTATTGCCAACGTCTGTTAAGCATTTCAGGGACAAACTCATGACTCACTTCAGTCTGGCTGGACCCAGAAAGCCAGGTGCTCCCTGATCTCACAGGTAGAAGCCAGAAGAGTTGATCTCCGAGAGAGCAGAATGGCTGTTACTACGGACAGAGAGCAGTAGAGGAAGGTTGGATAACAGCTACCAAAACACAGTTAGCTAGGAGGAGTAAGTTCTAACATTCTGTAATATAAAGAGGGTGACAGTCGTTTACAACAGCTTATTATATAGTTGTAAAAACTAAATAGGCAGGAGTTAGTAGGCTCCAAATACAAAGAAAGGATAAGCTCGTCCAGAGAGGGAAATGATAATTGCCCTGATCCGATAGTTATACACTGCATACACATACTGCATTACCGTATATACACCACAAATGTGTGCAGCTGTTATATCAATTAAAATACACCAGAAAGCAAAACAAAAATGCATGTTTTTCTAAGCATCCTTAAATATATTTTAAGACAGATAAGATGGCTCCTTTGTCTTAATTCATTCTTTTGCCTCTATAGCTATTGATGTTTCTTTATAGAGTTTCCCAGTTATAAAGAATGCAGACAGGTTTGATGTGAGGGATACATTTAATGTTCCTGTATGTTTTGCAAAGAGTGTCTGCCAGGCTCATCTGTTTGTGGCTTCACTAGCAGGATGGGCTGTGAGGAAGGAGGGCTGGTGGGAGGAGGAGGGCAGTGGAGTGAGCCTTGGAAGGGTGAATTTCTTCTCAGACTCTTTCCCTCATCTGGCCCCTGGCTGTTAGCAAGGGAGCAGCTTTCCTCCACCCTTCCACCATAAAGGTTATGCTTTAGAGCTAGCCAACCATGGACTGAACCCTTGAAGATCATGAGCCAACCTAAACCCTTTTTCCTTTAAGTTGCATAGTTCTGATATTTTGTCCCAGCAACATATTTGGTCCCAGTGCATAGATTCCTTTAGCTTTATCTCATTTAATCACCAATTTTATTTTGAATTTCCTGTTTAATTTATTTATATTTTTTCTTCAGTGTTGTAGTAACTTTATTTTATAATCCCATAACTGAGATTGTCTAAAACTTTCAATTTCAAATTTAAATTTTCCAAAAATTTCAATTAAATTTATAAATAGCATCGCATGTAACTAATCCGATCCCAAAATTAATGATCTATAATTAGCACATAATGCCATTGGCTTCTCAAAACTAAGAAGTCAGAAGAAACCCTATAATTAAAATTGTTTGTTAAAATATAAAACAACACACACCTATGTTTTACAAAAAAAACTAAACTGAAAAAATGCACATTCAAAGTGGCAAAGCAAGACAGCAGAGATATGATTTTAGATGGTTAGTACCGAGAGGAAAACGTGTTCAAGAGTCAGGGAGTTTCTCTGGGAACCTTCCTATATAGTTCAACATTTCATCACAGGATATCAAAATATATGTGGCTGGGCCTTCTATGTAGGTAGATGTTGAGGTCAATTCCGGACATATTCCCAGTACCACAAGGTGTGTGGGTCCCCCGCTCACTCCACTATATTTTACAACATACACAAAGAGGAATTTTGTCACTTTGGTCCATCCATCAAGATGACCCACTCAGCCACCAATTTGTCTGGTTACAGATTGCTGTCAGGTAACAGATCATTTAGGATCTTAGCCACAATTAATCACCTTTCTCACCTTGAGGCGTGCCAAGTTTATATCCCCAAAGAGACCCTGCAAACCACGTGGACTCTAATTACTCATACCTCCATGTAGCTTATTTTAATACTTTGTCTGTAATTCCTAAACACCAGCTCTTAATGAAAAAAAAATGCAGTTCACCATTTGGGTTTAGTTTTAAATCCAAAGAAAAACCAACAAACAGATGAAACTTATGTTGCCACAGAGGCCAAAACAAAAAGAAATCTCTCTCTCAGTGAAAATTTATTTGACAGTCTTAATGAAAGAACTGCACAGACTTTGATAGTGTTTTCTGCTGTATTCTCTTCTTTGAGATTGCTTTTATTTGTATGAAACATTCATTTTACCCTTGTTTCTTTGTATTTTAATGCATTTCTTTACCTGTCAAGAATGAGCCTATAATGACAGAGAGCTGCATAACCCCTGTAATTTCCAGTTTCCCTGAGGTGTGCTGTTCAGCCTGAGATTTATTAAAGAACAATGAGATAGTTTTTTAGATTAAAAAAAAAAAAAGAAAACAAACTTTGTAAAGGTAACCTTTCTGTCCTTTCTTGCAAAATTTCACGGACACATTTTGAGAACAAAAATTACATACTGTGGATGAAATAAATGATAGAGTATGCGATATTATAAATCAGGATTGATATCTATGTTATTGGTCAGAAAACATTGCATGTATGAGTTTCTGCTGCACATAAAAGACCTAATCTACGCCCATCTTTACGCCAGTTTTGCTCCGGGGATACACGGGCTCTTCATTTCTGCCTGCAAGCTTCCTTTCTTCCCTTACAAACCCTTTGTGTTTGTCCTTTTTCCCGAATGCTCATCTCCATTTTTTCTTCACCTAGTGAATAGTTTCTTCTTCTTCTTCATATGGAACTGAAGTTATTGTGTCTTTGACTCCTCTAGTATCTTCTGCTGTACACACAACTCATTCATAATTTTTGTCAGTTACAATTATTAATGTGTTACATCACCTGACCAATGATAGTTCTCCTACCTTGATTATAGGCTATGTGCTTTTGGGATACACCTGTACCCTCACTACCCAAAACCCAACAAATGACTCAGTGGGTGAATGGATGACAATGGCATCTATCTTTGCTGCATCTCTGTAGGTGTGTCTGCAGCTGGGCTCTGACAGTTTTTGTCCAGTGACTGTTTATGATCTGTGAATTTGCCGCATGTCAAGCACCTGTCTCTCTCTTTTCCTCACCTTTTGGAAGGGGAAGTAGGGTTAAGAAGACACTTTATGTATTGGAATAATGGCCAAATCCAAATGTTATTATTTAAACTGTTACTTGACATTATGATTTGTATTAAAAATGTCTCCCCAAAGCCTCATGTGCTCATAGGTGGGGCTTTTGACAGGCGAGTAGAGCACAGGGGTCACACAGCTGACTCGCTGTTGGGTGGTAGGGTCTGGTTGGGAGAGGCGGGCCATTGCAGACGTGGCCTGAAAGGGTGGATCTCCCTGCTGCCTGCCATGTTGTGAGCAACTTTGCTCCACTTGATTCCATCCACCATTCTGTTTCTAAAATTAAACTTTCTCGAGATGGACTAAATTTAAGCCTGCCTGACATAAAACTTAGGGTTTTCTAAAATAAGCAATTTGATCTATGAATATTATCTATTTTTTTCAAGGCACAATAGCGGGAACAAATTCATGATTAAATATCACCATTGCCAGCCCACACTTTACAATGGAATCAGGATCGGTCATTTCTAAATACAAAATTCATATAAGATTCTACCAAACTCACTCTGACCCCTCAGAATCTCTCGTGTCTATATCAGGCCGCTATATTTTAAGCACGACAGCCAGGGTTGGTGTGGATTTTATGGTACAGATAACTATGTCTGCATAATGTATGAGGGCTCTAGGCTGCTTCTAGGCACGAGAGCAGACAGGAAGCCTGCAGCCCGCACCGTGCGACAGGTGCTGGGCGCTCAGCCTGGTCTGTACCCACCAGTAGGGCTGTCGTTTGAGGTCGGACCTGGGCTGAGGGAGCAGAGGCTGCCCCTCCACCCCGCGTCACACCCTTCTCTCCATGTGCGGATGGACCCCGCTCCCTCCTGAGTTGAGTCCTTTGTGTGCGCATCCCAGGGAGCCACGTTTTGGGGCCACTTTTTGTTGTCTTGTTGACACAAGCTATGCGAAACCTCCTTGCACAATTTCTTGGGCGTGTTCATAAGAGCACTGCTCACCACTGTCTCTCCTGCACATTGGCTGGGGTGCTAGGCTGCTTCAGTGGTGCGTCAAGCGTGATGCTACTTGCCCTGGCCCTCTTGTCTACCGCAACACGGTGTGTGACTGAGATAGACCTCCCAGTTATTTGAGCAGCTCTTTGAGGTAGAGCTGGAGCCTTTTCTTAGAACACATTTGCTGCAAACTTTTGACAAGATTGACGTATAATTCAATAAAGAATAACCCCATCTGCCTGTCCATCCAGACGTTCCCCTCCATGGACTGACATCTTCATAAACCCACCATGAGGTGAAAAGAGCATAGGCTGAAATGCATTTAAAACAGGGAGCCTACGGGAACGCCCACCCTCCCTCCGAGCTCAGCAACACAGCCCCCTGGAAGAGTCTGGGACATTTCCCGCTGGGTCCATGGGCCGGCCTAGAGCTGGGACTCACTCACGGCCTCTGTCCAGCACAGCAAGCGATTATACCAGGACGTGTGATACCCAGGACACGTTTCAAGTGCAAAACCTGAGGTGCAGCTTCTACCGAGTGTGTACTGCTTTTGTACCATCATAGAATCAAATGTTTGTAAGTCCAAACAAGAAAGTTAAATCATATATCCATACACATGATGAAAACTAGCATACTGACTTGGCTTTCTCTCTGCTTGAGTTTAAAATAGTCAGACCTGGCTCGGTCCCTTTGTCTTCACCTGTGTGGGGCTGCAGCTCAGCCTTCTGTGGATCTCTGTGAGTTTGTGTTCTCAGGAGATTTTAAAGCAGCTCAGTCTAAATCCTGAAATGTTAAACTCACTGGATTCTCACTTCTCAGAACTGAATTTCTGCCAATCTTCATTTCTATGCCTATCTATGCACAGGAACTTAGCCATTTTTCATATTAATTTGGCTGAAAAGGAAACGTGTTATGGAGTTTGAGAAGCCAGAATTATTAGAGGTGTGTTGTGGCCAAAGAGTTTAATCTACAGCAAAGCTACGCTCAGATTGCCTCACTGAAGTCCTGATTTGAGTCTTCTAAACATCCCGGCACTAATAACTCTTCCTTCCCTTGAACCCAAGGCCATTATCTACCCAGGATACTCAGCAAATCTCCCCTCAACTCTCCTGTCAGCACCACAGCCTAAGAAAAGGCGAACAAGTCTCGGTGATTAAACAAGTTTAATATAAGCAGAGTGTGGTTATTCCAGCCCTGTGGGAGGCTGAGACAGGAGAGTTGCAAGTTTGAGTCCTGCCTGAGCCACTCACTGACCATCAAGCCCCTATCTCGAAATGTAAAAACAAAAACAAAAACAAAGAACAACAACAACAACAACAAAAAAAAAAAAAACAGAGCAAAAGCAGGATATAGTGGTAGGAGTTCAGCAGTTGAGTGCTTGCTTTGTACATGTGAGGCCCTGGGTTTAAACCCAACATCACCAAAAAAAAAAAAAAAGAAAATAGTGCTGGTTATGTAGACTAGTAATATATGAATTATTGTCATTATCCTAATTTCACTTTCTACAAAAGTAAAAGCATACTTTTTCATAGAAAATTGTTATCAGAAAAAAATAAAGTAATAAATCTGAAACATTTACCAGGGTGCTTAAGAGATTTTAGCTAATTTTTCAACCATTCGCCTGCGTCTTTCTGTTTCTATCATTCTTTCTATTCATTTCTGCTCGAATGAGACCCTGATTACCATCTTTAAGACCACAAAGTGAAATAAGCCATGTCGCATGACTAACTTGAAACTGGGATTCATATCTTTTTCTCACATCTTTAATCCACTCATATTTCTGAGCTCAACCAGGATAAGAAAGAAATATATGCCATAGAAAAACAGCAGGTCAAAGAATCAAGAATCCAGAGCAGAAGAAATATAACTGCCCAATGTCCATATTTAATTGAGCATTCACATAACACTCTTGTATCTTCCATTATTTCAAAACTTCTCAGCTCATTGGAAAGTATTGTGAATAAACTATCATCAAAACCAAATTTTCTGGGCTTTCAACTCTTAAAGCCCCTTCCACTTCATGGTAGCTGTCTATCATCTTTCTTTTTCATCTTTTCTCCTAAATAAACTGAATTTTGTTATACTAAAAAAAAAATTGTCTCATGTATGGTACTGTTTGGTTTGAGAGAAATACATTTGGGGGGTTGGTAATTTCGTTCTTGGTTGTTATCGGAATGTAAGAAATGAGCGGCATCGTCCGCAGAGGCCCTGGTCTCCCACGTGTGCCAGCTCTCGCGGTTTGTAAAACCTGTGGCCTCTTCCCCAGAAACCTAGTAGGGCGTCCGGGTCCTGCATCGCCACTGCAGGTAAGTGGTGGACGTGCGTCCACCCAAGACCACTGACAGCGCCCCAGGTCATGAACCGGGATCAGCTCTTCCCACTTGGTTCCTCGGGTCTGAGACAGGACCTGAGAGATGCTGGCGCAGAATTTAAGGTGAAATGAGTACCACTCATCCAGACCCGCTCATGGGCCTGGTGCAGCCCCGTTGGCCTTCATCCCCGCGCATGCATCTCTCCAACCCACCATCGTCCTGCCTCCTCACACAGCTCCCACATGTGCACGCGGAGCAGGAGGCGACACTCTCCTGCCACCGGGCAGGTGTGGCGCTCAGGGTCAGGGCCGAGCGGGACTCAGGCTCCGCTCGCACCAGGCGATGGACGCTTCCCGAGTAGGCAGGACGCGTGACTGCATACGAAGCCTCTCAAGTTCAAGACAGTCAGGGCTAAAGAAGCTCCGGGGAAGCAGAGGTCAAGAGTGTATCGGCCACAGCTGCAAAACGGTTTCCAGAAACCAAGAGAATCCGGGACTGCTTTGAGTGAAAAGGAATCGATAAGCTTTCATTTCTGGTAAAGTAGTAAGTCTAAAGGAGCTCCAGTAACTCATATTTCACTAAAACTTAGAAATTTATGGATGACTGAAAAACATTTTTGACAAACTGCACTATCAGAAAACCATTTTAATCGTATTTAATTCTATATCATGCCTTTAAAATTAGAAAGATAACAGGAAAGAAATGCACCTTGGTGGTCTATCACTACTTCTTTTTGTAACTGTCAGACTTGAAAATAGTTTTTAGCAAACTAAAATATATTAGTGACCTTGAGAACTTTAAGAAAGCAATTATTTGTGTCTAAAGATTATTCTTATTTCATCTAAACAATAGAGTAGCCAACTAATTGTCACTGAGTGCTTTTAAATGTCAAGTGCTAAAAGAGTATAAATTAGAAATAGAAATTATAGGAATAAAGACATGAACTAGTTTCTCCAAACAAGTTCAGCCTTTTAGTGTCAGAACTCAGAACACAGAATTCAATACTCAGCTTGGGGAAATAGTAGGAATACATAAATATTATATAAATGTAAAAGTTTGATAAAACTAATGGGATTCTGGAATTAATAACTATGATGAAACAGTATCCTTGTCAGAGTAAAGTGACAAATTTTGTCTCACATGCACCTCAAATTTAATGTAGCCATGTAGCTAACATGACCATTTAATGTCTGGATTTTTGCCCAATAATTTCCAGAGTTGAGATCTCAGGGAAAGAACCATCATCCATTGCATGATTCAGAAAATTAGTAATAATATTTAACATTTCCCTCCCTTAGTGACCTCCCTAAATCTTGCTCATCTCCGAATTCTAATATTTTCTTTGTACTGCTATTTTAAGGAACTTTTTTTTTTATACCATCCTCATACCTTCTCAACTTCCAAATCCTATTAATTTCCCCTAAACATCTTTCAGGTCTACCTCATGGCCTGCATCTCCCCCAGCCATAATCCCTCTAATCCACAGTTGTCTGGGTCTGTTCTCCATGCATATTTACTCTGTCACCAGTTCAAGCATGCAATGAGCTTAAGAATTTGGGGAACACACATACGACTGTGGCTGTCTTCTACTATACCCTGTCCACAGGTTTCCAGTGTTCTTAGGATAAAGACAGACTGTAGGGTCCTGCATGATCTCAATGTGATGAATCCAGATTTGCTTGACCACCTATCTGTTTTTCCCCCAACCACACCAACCTCCTTTCTCTGAAGTCTGTACACTTCCCTCCACTCTAAGCCTCATCCACACTGGTCTCTTCCAAAGCGGGGGATGAGACAATTCTGTATTTCATAGTCATCTACGTTTATGCTTGTAACAAGTATTTAAACAGAAATGGGTTAAGATGATTACTATTTTTTCATATCAATTCCACTTTTCATATAGTGTTAGAGTAGCCACAAGTATCATTGAAATTTAGACAAAGAGAACATGAGTGGGTAATATAATATTTAACTATAATATAGAAATATGTCATTTTGATAAAATAAATGAGAAATTAGAGTCTTCCGACTTAAGTAAAGAGAATGACTTGAGGGAGTTTTTCTGCAGTTTTGGATTTATTTACTGAATTACTGAAAGATACATTGTCAAAAATCAATGATTAATGAAGCACTTAAAGAAGAAAAGCAATTAAATTGATCAGTAGTACTCTATCATTGAATTATGTCATTAAAATAAAAATGGAAAATGAAGAAAGGAATTTTAGGTATAAATAATGAGTAGAGGGACTGGGGATTTAGCTAAGTGGTTAGAGTGCTTGCCTAGCAAGCCCAAGGCCCCGAGTTCAATCCCCAGCACCAAAAAAAAAAAAAAAAAAAAAAAAAAATAATAATAATAATAATAATAATAATAATAATAAGTAGAGTTGCATCTTATGAAACTATTGGAAAATATTTAAATTTTTCATTGAATTACATGAAAAATATTAATAAAGATAACATAAAACACAACGAAACTTACTTAAACACGGATATCTTCTCACCTTGATGAAAAGCTGGTTAGTTAGCATGATCAATGCCAGCATTATCTAGAACTAGGTACTGTGTAGGAAAACTTGGATTGAACAAAAATCAACTTCAAAGAGCTTTTGAAACTATTGCTAAAAAGTTTGAAGCTGAAAGAAGCTTCAATAGATCATCATATCACAAACCAAGCCATGATCTCCTTTGCTCCGAGTAAAGGCTGGATTATGGTCCCTTTGACTCCGCAGAGAACTGAACTGCGGCCTGCCACAGGAGGAAGAAGTCTGAAAGACGCAGCCACAAAGAGGCTGTCTTAGTCCCCTTCTCAACGCTGCAGGGACGCAAGGCGGACAGTCACAACGTAAAGAGGAGCAGTGTGCTGGGATCGCAGTTCCAGCCCACGGTCAGCTGGCCCTAAGGCAGGAAGAGCAGGCCCGAGGGGCGTGAGGAGGGAAGGGTGCGCCAGCCCTGGCTGCCGGGAAGCTGAGAGAGGAGGAGGCAGAGAGGGAGAGGCGGCCTTCCAGCCCGAGGAGCGTGAGAGCCCCGTGTCCAGGCTCCTTGGAAAGCCCACCTCCCTGAACCGCAACACAAGCCAGTCTGAAGAGGCTGCTCATGGTGCTGTCACAGCTATGCGAGACTAAGGAGACCGTGTTCGCTGGGGGATGGGGAGGCAAGGATCAAAAAGGATCAAATGCCCCCACAGGACAATCGGGCGGGGAAGCTGTGCCCTCGGCGCTGCGCTCACGGATGCTTGTCACTGAAATTTCGTCAGTCCGCAGGATGACAACGCCAAGACAGAACCTGAGTAAACCTGCACTTGGAGTGACGGTGCGTGTCAGTGTTGGCACACCTCCGAATCTAAAAAGCTCCAAAAATTGTCCATAAAAATGCTGCCATAAACGAAGAACAGATTCCTTATTAGCACTGACATATACCGAGCAATGCAAAGACACCGGTATTACTTCCCTTCAGCACAGCTTGGTTTAGACCTCGGTGAGTTTCAGACTTCCTGGTCTAGCCAGTCTGGGTCCTGCCCATCCGGGGAACTGGCCTGAGGGCTGCAGGAGACCAGTGACCCTACTTCAGTCCTTTTCAAAAGGAGGATTTAAGAAGCGGAGATAGACGGCAAACACAGGCTCAGCCCTCCCCAAGCTGGGGCTCCCGCTCCTGATATTTACAAGATGGAATTTTATAATATTAAATTTATGATATTAAATTTCTATAATAACTGCGTATTTTCATTGTTATTTGGCTGTTCCCATATTCTTCTTGGTTATGCATGTTTTGGAATCTGTTTCTGTATTCCTCAAGTAATCTTAAAGCATCATATTAGTACAAGTGTTCTAAAATGGTCCACAGAGTACATAGGAAACGAAATTCATTTGGTTGAATTTCAGAACAGTGGAAACAAAAATCAGAGATTAGCCTTTAATCAGAAAATAGTTTATTTAATTATCTAATTCATGTTAATTAGTATTAGGCAAAGTATTCCAGTTTTTTTCTGCCTTTCATTTGTGTTTATATTTAGGTGTCAACATATTTGGAGAGAGAAAAAGTAAAACAGTTTTTATAGGCTAATATGATAGTTAAAAAAATTATATTTAGTTTTGAGTAAACACATAATTTTCAAATATGCATTAAAGCAGATTAATTTATTTGATGAAATTGTCTTCAGTCTGATTGCATATTCACTGGAATTAATTGACAGGTGTGGAAATATGAAATAAATTTCAGACCAACATTACTAAAATATGTTTTTCTAATATGATTTGGTTACACAAATGTAGCCTACAAGAATCTATATCAATTATATGTTTTGGGCTCATTTAACTAAAACATGAGTAAAACATACTAAAAACATGTATTACACGGTCTCAGTTTTTTTCTGTTCCAATAAAATTCTATAAAATTATTTCATTGATGATCTCATCTATAATTTTTTTTTTTTTTGATCCCAGGGATCGAACTCAGGGCTTGTGCTTGATAAGCTAGCACTCCAACTACTGAGTTAAACCCCCAGCCCTATTTTTTTTTTTTTTTTTTTTTTGTGGTGCCGGAGATCGAACTCAGGCCCTTGTGCTTGCAAGGCAAGCACTCTGATCACTGAGCTAAATCCCCAGCCCAGCCCTATAATTATTTTTAACACAATAAAATTTGTATTGATCTTTAGGGACATGATAAAACTAGGATCCCCAAAGTCTTACCATTTTTTGAATTATCAAAAGTAAAGTACTTTTAATATATTTCTGAAACTAACAATTCATTTTGTTAAAATGTAATTTAAGTCCAGTCAAGATTCCTAAAAGCGAGTAGATATTGAATTATATTCTATATTTTCCTACAATTTTAACCAAATGGTTATACATGTATATAGAGGAAATAATAAGATTTTACATATTGGGGAAATTCCCCTGGCCTTATAACAGTTAATTATGATGTCAACAAGCAAGCAACTTGACCAGAAATACAAATGCTACTCAGATAAAAGTGGCAGAATGAATCCTAAGCCAAGAACATCGGAAAAGCATATAATCAGTCACATGAAATGTACAGAAAGGGAGAGGTCAGCTCAGCTCTTCTCTGTCTTTCCTCCATAGGGAAGCAGCAGGGCTCTAGTCAGCCCGAAACACAGTGCAACGTTCTAGCCACGCTCTACACATCGGCACGGCCACAATGAACAACCGGGCTTCCCACACTCACTAGTCTTTCTCCATTTGCTCTTTCCTGTTCCGTCCTGGGTATCTTTACAAGGTGGGATCAGAAACGCCATGAACACGCAAGGCACCATCCAACAGAAAGCCAGGCACATAAAAACATGGTTCTGTGTCCTCATCCTCCTTATTCTCCAGATCTAGCATGGGACAACTGCTGGTTCTCTCCAAAGTCAGAGTGACCATGAAAACAAACTTTTTGTATGGATTTGGAACATCAAGGCAGACACAAGCATGCCAGTGAAGACACTCAGGAGAGAGGACTCCAGAGCTGCTTCAGAAAGTGGCAAGAAGGATGGCGCGAGTGTGTTCAATGTGAGGGGAGGATTTTGCGAGGAATCGATGGCAATGTGTCATTTATTGCCATAAATTTTTAAAAATTTAAGCAAGCACCCATTTTTGATCACACTTCGTTCATTAATTATATTACATATTTTACATGTGGCCTAAGATAATCCCTCTTTGCTCAAAGTGTGGAGAGGGAGAAAAAAGGGAGCCACAGGTTGAGTAGACTTTTTTTTTACTCTTTCTTACATGTGTTTTATCACCTCTTTTGCAATTTCCAATACTTCCCCTTCCATTTCTGCTATGAAATATGATTGTGACCTTTTCTTACAGCCTTTACTTTTGCCTGTTGCAAAGTGATTTTGTTCTGAAATACCCAATTATTACTTAACGCCAGAGATTGTGATTTTCAGTGCTGTGATTTCTAGTAACTTCTTCTTAGAGATTAATATTATTTCAAAATTCTCTATCCGTTAATTCTTTCTCTTTTACTTTCTCTAATTTCTGTTTGTACTGGTCATGCTAATTTTAAAGGGAATCTGTGCTTATTCTAATGTTTGGAATGTTTATAATTTCTTTCTTCTTTTTTTCACTTTTTAGAAACAGTCTTGTACTTTATCATGTGCACACTCTTGTGGCATGACAAGAATGTAAAATATGGTAAAAATGAAAGGAAATGGCATGTGGGGCTACTTTTCTAGGAGAATTCTGAATACATTCCAGTCCTTGATTACATATTTGGTGTGAGACCGAACTCAGTCCCTTCAGCTTTGCCATTGTGTCAAGGTCAGCCTCCTTCTAGGTTGCTCTGTTCCGTGGCTTATTCTCTTGTGTCGTAGAATGAGAGTATTAGGTACTTGCTGGCAGCGACTGCGTTAGAACTTTGGGTCCACAGCAAATTAAACTGTAGAAAATTCAGGTTGATTCTTCACAATGTGTGTACTTTTGTTTCTTGGTATTATTATTGTTAATATTTAGTTGTTAGTATTGTTATTTTCCCTTTGAGTCTCTCAGCTCATTCTGCATTAAAGGACTTCAGGATGATATTAGTTATCTGTTGAAATCATACACGACTTCAGTCCCCTTTTTGAATATTGAGAATAATGGTAAAATATTGGACACATGTTTACAGAATAAAATGATGTAATTATGATGTGTACATAAAATGAAATATAAAGTTCATTAAAGAGACATTGGAAATAGTTGTAATTCTGTGCATATGAAAAAATTATATACAAATGTAATCATGTTTATACTAGGATACCAAAAATTTAGGACAAAATTAAAACAATCGTTTTAATACACAAATAGTGTAAAAGAAAGATGAACCTCAGAGCCAATTAATTGTGAGGAAAAATAATCTTAAAATGTAGCAAATCAAAATTAGGAAGATGCCTCCCAGTGCTAATGCATAATTCTACTAAATTAGATCTTATTTTTAAGTGGACATAAATGGGAATTAAGAGTTATTAAAAAAACACTAATGAATAAGAGAGAAAAGCATGTAACATATTGTAAAAGCCAGATGAGCACTTTAAGAAGAATTTCTAATGCGTTAAATTAAATTTAGGAGGCTATAACGAGTATTGTTTCAAAGACGGAAATAAACTATCAAACTATGGTGGGGCTTTAAAAATGAAACATTTTTTCTTCTAGAAACTGATTATAAAGTAGTTGAATAACAGATATGGATTGCACTACTGAGTCAGAAAAAGTAATGACCTGGCAGGCAGATCTGCCTAAAGAACACCTAAAAAAATCAAGAAAACATGAATGTCGGCCTTAAGTTGTAGATAGACTAAAATTATCTGTCGAGAGCATGGGACAAATAAGGTTATTTTCAGATCAGAGAAGAAACACAATATAAATGTGTCTATTTTTAATTGTCCTTGAGGTAGAAAAGTTGCCTTTTAGAGAGGGAAGAAAATGACCTAAGGTAATCATTCTGAGTTGCAAAAAAGAAAAAGAGACTGCAAAGCAAATGAAAGTAATATAAGTAAATCCATAAATATCTAGTTTGTATAAAGTAATAAAATAAATTAGCAGTAAATGATATTGGAAAACAAGCTTTATCTAAAATTATGGAAAAAAAGTATGTACTCATTCAGAAAAAATTAATCAAAGATATCATGTTACCTACTTTTTCATTAATATTTCAACTAATAATTTGAGTATAACACACATTAATAAAATGCAAACAAGACCAAAACAAAACACAAAACATGCATGTCCAGCGAATCACACAAACAGAACCCACCAGTGTGGTCAAGGTCAAGTGGCAACATTGTCAGCATCTATGTCCCTCTTCATTCTGCCTTCAAGTCTCTTTCTCTTACAAGTCTACTTTCTCAAATTGCTTCCTTACCTAATACTTGGACTTGTCCGTGCCTTAGCTTCCACCACTGCCATGCGCACATATTCAGATATTTCAGTGTGGTTACATTGTGAGATACCTTGATATCTACTTCTCAGAGAAATTCTCATAGATTGACTGAAACACATGAATACCTCTGTTGTATATGCTCAAGTATCTTGCAATTTTTATTGGTTATTTTTCTTTCTTGTTGATTTGTAAGAAATTGTTCACATATCTTAGAAAAGAGCCATTTGTCAAATTAAATGTAATTACTGTCCTGTCTTGCTTTATAATTTTTATTTTTGTGCTTTACTCACATCAAATAGCTAAATTTTAAATTAGTAAACTTTTTCATTGTTAGTAATTTTTATTCAGATGAGAAATACTCATTCCATGTTCATAAAGAAAACTTCTTGTATAAGATGTATTGTTTTATTTTTATATTGAAATAAACATTATCCACAGGACTGATTTGGGGTATGTTATTTCATATAGTGTTCAACTTACAATTTTTCATGTGGATTATCCATTGCATTTATTCCATCTGTTCTATTTCTCCAGAATTCTGCTTCACATGAACCAATTATCCATCATTTAGCAAATCTCTTTGGTACTCTTCAATCTTTTTTATATTTCTGTTTATTGGCTCATAAGCAATTGTTGTCTAAAGCAAAGTCTATACTTTTTTGGTTAGTCTTATACTTTTTTGGTTGTTACTGTACTTGGGAATGAACCCAGAGACCTTGGCAAGGACCTACAATCTCAGCCTTCTTACATTTTCTATTTCAAGATAAAATATTACTAAGTCACTTAATTGTCCGGGTTGTACTCAAACTTGCGGTGACCCTGCCTCAGTCTCCCACATTGCTGGGACTACAGGCATTTACCACCATAACCTGGCTCAAAGTCTATAGCTTTTTAAAAACGATTATAATATTCTAGAGAAGAAGACTTCACACATACCTTTTAAACTATGTTTTAACTCCTCTGAGTCCAACAACTCTAAATTCATTTTGCCAATTGAGAATATTATAGGCCACTAACACTTTGATTTGGAATAACATAGAAGTAACAGATTTATATACTACATAGTCTCTCACAACAGACCACATGAAAGTCATAAAGAGAAAACACTACAGAATTTAAATGCTTAAAAATTATCCTCTTGGAACAAAAATGCAAATAATAGAACAAAAAATGCAAGCTCAAAAATTACACAGCACAACTTTCTTATATGACACACAGATCTCACAAAATCTAAAACGTTTAATTTACAAAAGCAATGAAGTGGTAAAAAATAAGAAAGGCAGATACACATATAATTGAGAGAAATGCGAAGGATGAAGTTGGCAAATAAACAGTCTAAAAAACAATAATGAAAGGTTGGAAGGCTAATTCATGTTTATTAAGAGAAAGGTAATGTAGAGTTTAATCGTCAGAAACAAGAGAAAGACGTGATTTTAAAACGATTGTGTACAGGGTGGTTTTCAAAAGGAAATAGTGTTTGTGCTGTATTAAGTACTGAATTGCCAGTGAGATGTTCTGAGGAGATCTTATTGTTCCTATTATAATTATTATTCAAATAGTTTGCTGGTCTTTGCATCTGAAAGGGGTAGAGGTGAATACAAGGGAAGAACAGATTGCTACATCGGAAGTAAACATGGAAGTAAAATTCTGGACACAGGCAGTAAAGATGCTAATTCAAATTTAGAGGATGATGTAGGGCAAATGACACAGGGCCAGTTTATTGGCTCGCTTTAGAAGGGGTGCTGGTTGGTTAAGTAGACAGAAGGATCCCAACACAGGAGAGCTTTTTGAGAAAGACGAAGTCTGTGATTTATTTTGCTCTAATTGAGCATCAGTCAGCTATGATAGAGTCCTACACGGGACATATTTTTGTATTTCCAAATTCACATGTTAGACATATTCAGCAATACGAATGTATTTGTAGATGGACCTTTGAGAAGTGATTAGATCACAAGATTGAAATTACCATGAATTAGATTAGTGCCCATATAAAAAAAGTACCAGAGAATCGCTTTGTCCCAAATGCCCCCCAGCAAAAAAGACGACCAGCTGTGGAACATGGCCATTAGTAGACACCAAATCTGCTGGGACCTTGACACTGATCCTCCCAGACACCCCAAATGGGAGGAAGCATGTGTGTTGTTTATAAACAACCTAGTCTATCACATCCTCTAGAGCAAATTCACCAAGAAAACATTACCTGATTTTGCACCTTATATCATTTCTGGATTAATAACAACACTCTAACTCCTGTTGGAAAGAGTGATGGACAGTCACAGGTTATATGTGGAAAGAATGAATAGAAGCTGGTGGGTGTCAAACTGGCCTTTTAATGTCTTAAGATAATAATCAGTAGCTTTCTCATTTATGTTATATTCATTTGCAGTAGATTAATGAGTATGTTTTATATTAGAGATACTTCATCATTTGAATGAAGTATTTCAGGGTCCTCGAGAGCCATAACTATAAATATTTCTAGTAATGTTCTTTCAGGAGCCAGGTGCTGTGTGTATTAACATTGAATTTCTATTCAAGCGGGACCTACGGTGACCATGTACACTGTGGAGTGGACACCAGACAGGCCTTGGATCTGTGTTATCAGACCCAGCAGACCGGTTTGTTGCGAATGAAATGATTTTTGCGTTGGCAGGCGAGGGTGCTAACGAGAATCCTGTGTGTGCAGATTCCAGGTCCAGGGAAGCACTCAAGGCCGGTCTGGAGTGGCTGTTCACCACGTGCTGCTTCAGTCCCATTTTCAATTTCTTGCTAAAGAATCACTTTCAGGAATGGAGAAACATTCAGTATGGGACCTGTTTGCTGTCCCTTCAATTCCTGGTCTCCACTGCCCAGATTTACTGTGACTGCAATCGGACTCTTCTTAACAAAGCTCCACACTAGGTATTTGAAGACAGGAAAACTGGGTGTGTGTCCCACTGTCAAACGGATAGTGACCAAAATTATGATGGTAGTAACCTTCTGAATGCCTACTCTGTGCCAGTGATGTTTTCCTCAAATTTCACGTACAATCTGCCTGAAAGTCCATTTTCACAGGAACAGGCACATAGTTCAGTTAGAAAATAAAAATCTTTAAATTTAAGTAGCCAAAAATGAAATAAAATCTTATCTTTCATTCCAAATTTTATTCCTTTCAATTGTAGGTACATAGCTGCATGGTTATAAGCATTTTAGAAATTTTCTTGTAGTGACTTGTTGTTTATGAGAGTGTAGTGAGGCCCACTAAAACATGTTCCCTTTGTAGAGACATGAAAATTAAGATGCAGCTGAACAAAGAACCCAAATTCCTGGTTCTTCTATTTGCATATAAATCTGAACAAGCCAATTTGTGAGCCTTTATTCTCAACTATAAAACCAAGGCACATCTACCTGGCTATCTCACCAAGATGACACGTGATGCTTCTTACAAGTTACATAAAATGGTTGGAATAGTTGACACAGCTGTCACCAACTGGGTAAGTGTTGATGCTAGATTTAGGGAGATAACCTATTGCTGATAATTGACCATATCAAAAAGAACCACTCACTAGGGTGCTAAGAAAGAATTTCCACTATTAGTATCTGCATCGGTTTAAAAACTTTGCTAGTTTGCACAAAGTTAGGCTAAAACGAGTTTTTCTGAGGAAATTTAACTACTTGTTGGTTGAAGTGATGAATGCTAGAAACAAATTTTCTTTGCTGAAATGAATTCTACCGAACACACATGGACCAGGGGTGATCATTTAGAAACATTCCCACTCTTGCTTGAGTATATGATAATGAAACGAATTTTAATTAATTTCTTTCATAATACCATCTTCAATTACCTTTTATCCCTCCAGTATCTTCGATAGCCACTATCATGGGCCAAAAGAATCTTTATGATCTGTCGCTAGGTAGACTAAAATGACCAAAAAGATTTGAAAAGATATCCAATCACCTGTTCATACATGTTCAAGGAAGAACTACTTACAATAGCCAAAGGTGACAACAGTATAAATCTTCATAAATGAGTGAAGTTATAAGCAAATTGCAATATACACATCCCGTGGAATATTATTCAACTATAAGAAGAATAAAGTACCAATACATATGACATGTGTATGAACCTCAAAAGGCTTATGCTAAGTCAAAGAAGCCATACACTCAAAAGAAGGCATATTTTACGATTCTATCAATTTGAACCATCTCAAATAGATGAACAATAAAGCAAGAAGATTAGCATTTTACAGGGTTCAGAGGAAGCCCTGGGGAATGGGGAGTAACCATTTATAAGGTACTGATTTTCCTTTTCGGATGAAGAAAATATTTTTAAATTAGTTAGAATCGGTGGTTGTAAAATATTGTGAATATATTACATGTCAAAGACTCATTCAGTTTAAAATGGATAATTTTCTTTAAGCTGTTTTTTTTTTTGGCCTCGAGCCTCTTAAAATCAAGTTATTCATTTTCATATTTTTGAATACAAAGAATGCCTTGTCTATTTTGGATTAACAATCATTTATGAGCTTTGCTTTGATAAATATTTCTCCCAAGCCAGGGCTGTCTTTTCAGATTCCTAACATAAAATTTTAATCTTAGTAAGGTAGAGCAGATCAATTCTTTCTTTCATATACTACAAATAGTTGTATCCATGAAATCATCTGGATTTTCTCCTCATGTTTAGTTTTACAATGCTGCCTTTTATATTTCTTCCATGATCCATATTGACTTATTCTTTG